>JAODUO010002004.1:0-135629 GCA_025642075.2 Ridgeia piscesae | reverse complement strand
AAAGCACTACTGTTTGATCGTTGTGTCTGTTGGGAGTGTGAAAGCACTACTGTTTGATCGTTGTGTCTGTTGAGAGTTTAAAAGCACTACTGTTTGATCGTTGTGTCTGTTGAGAGTGTAAAAGCACTACTGTTTGATCGGTATGTCCGTTGAGACTGTGAAAGCACTACTGTTTGATCGTTGTGTCTATTGAGAGTGTAAAAACACTACTATTTGATCGTTGTGTCTGTTGATAAAAGCGCAACTGTTTGATCATTGTGTGGATAAAAGCCATGTTCTCGTCTTCTTGAAGATGGTCAGCAGGACACTTTAGTTGCCCTCATTTGTTCACAACAAACAGGGTTGGCATTGGGCATATAACCTCTTCAATGGGCGGCTAGGAACGGTCTTTATCTCAGGGCCAATCGTGGTCAGGTAATTCAGGTGAACCTCAACATCTGGCTAAAGGCACACAAGCTACATTGACTAAAACATGTACTTAAGCTGTATTTGTAATAGACGTTTACATTATAGTAAACATCAGGTTAGTAAGCACATCCTTAATTGCATATGCTGTAATTATAAACATTATTTGTTTAATTGTATTAAATCTGCAATTAATAAGATAATAAATACAAGTTTAAGTTATGTTTTCCAGCAACTAAAGTTAATTGGCACATAACATGTAGCACAGTTTGATAGTTGTGCTTGTACTTACTTATGCCTGATTGCTCGCTGGGAGCATAGGCCATCGACCAAGGAACGCCACCGTTTTCTGTCCGTGGCCATCTTCTCCATTTCTCTCCTGGTGTATCCCATCTCCTTCGTTTCTTTTTCTGTGTCTCTTTGCCAGGTGTTTCGTGGCCTACCTCTTCGTCTCTTCCCTGGGGGGTTCCATGTGATGGCTTGACGGGTGATGGTGTTTGGTGGTTTCCTGAGTGTATGTCCTATCCACCTCCATTTTCTCTTCTTTATTTCATTTTCTATGGGTAGTTGCTTGGTCATTTTCCAGAGTGTATGTTGGATATCTTGTCTGACCACTTCAGGTGTAGGATTCTACGCAGGCATTTGTTGATGAAGGTCTGTATTTTTTTTAGTGTCTTCTGTGTACTTCGCCATGTCTCCGATCCATAGAGTAAAACTGCCTTAAATTTGAATTGAATATTCTCAGTTTGGTGTTAGTTTTAATTTGTTTTGCTCCCCAAATTTTTCTCAACATGATGAATGCAACTCTTGCTTTCTGTATCCTTGCTTTGACGTCTTCTGCTGTGCCTCCATGTTTGTTGATTGACTGCCCAGGTATGTGAATGAGTCTGTCTCTTCCAGGGCCTCCGTTCATTGTAATGGGGTTTTGTTCTTTGTGTTGGCTTTCATAATCCTTGTCTTGCTTCTGTTGATGTTGGTCCTAGCTGTGTTGACACTGTGTTTGGGCTCTGTTTTTCCTGCATTTGTTGATGGCTGTGTGAGGGGAGAGCGAGGTCATCCGCAAAGTCCAGGTCCTCCAACTGGCTCAAGGTGCCACGGGATCCCATTTCTTCTTTTTTGTATTTTTTTCATGACCCAGTCTATGGCGAGCAGGAATAAGAATGGTGACAGAAGACACCCTTGCCTCACTCCTGTCTTCACCATGAAGGAGTCTGTAAGTTGTCCTGCATGAATGACCCTGCATGCCATATCTTCGTAACTATTTCTTATCAGAGATATAAGTTTTTTCGGATCCCTAGTGCTGTAGAAGCTTCCACAGTGTATCTCTGTCGAGGCTATCAAATGCCTTCTCGTAGTCTACAAAGTTTATGTACAGGGATGAGTCCCATTCCATGGATTGTTCAACAATGATTCGCAGTGTTGCTATTTGGTCTGTGCATGATCTGTCTTTGCGGAAGCCAGCTTGGTGGTCTCTGAGCTTGGCATCCCCCCCTGTCTTCAGTCTGTCCAAGATGACTCTGTTGAGGACCTTTCCGGGTACTGATAGGAGCATTATCCCTCTGTAGTTATTACAATCTTGCATATCTCCTTTCTTTGGGAGCTTCACGAGGTATCCTTCTTTCCATTCAGTTGGTATTTCTTCTTGCTCCCAATCTTCCCCAATAGATCATGCAGTATCTCTGTGGAGGTCTCTATGTCACCCTTGATTGCCTCGGCAGGAATTTTGTCTGGGCCTGAAGCTTTCCCTCTCTTCATGTGATGGATGGCTTTCTCAATCTCTGCCTTACTTGGTCTTTCGCAGTTTATCTGGAGAACTTCTTCAGCTGGTGTGATGTCTGGAGGGTTCGGGGGTGGTGGCCGTTTAGCAGTTCTTCAAAATGTTCCCTCCATCTCTTCAACTGGTCTTCTCACTGGTAAGTACATTGCCATTCTTATCTTTGTAGGTCTGTCTGTCGCTTGTACTTTCCTGCTAATTTTCTTGTTATTTCATACAGTTGTTTCATGTTTCCTTGGGCTGATGCATCCTCTGCTTCCTTGGCTAGGTCTTCAATGAAGTTTCCCTTGTCTTTTTTTACGTGTTCTTGACTGCTCTGTTTGCCTCTGTGTACTCTTCCTGTGCTGTTGCTTTTGCTGCTCTCGTTCGGCTGTTGTTAATTGCACCTTTTTTTTCCCTTCCTCACTTGCACTTTGTTGAGAGTGTCTGCAGAAATCCAGTCTTTTTGTTGGTATTTCTTCTTTCCCAGAACTTCGTTGCATGTGCTGGTCCACATCTCCTTGATCTGTTGCCATTGTGTGTCTATGTCCATGTTTCCTTCGTCAAGAAGATCTTGTAGGGCTTCATATTTGTTTCTGACTGTAAGTCGGAAGGTCTCTGTTGTCAGCCTGTCCTTTAGGAAGTCCACATTGTATTGCGTTCTGGTGCTCTTCTTGACTTCTCTCTTCTTTAGCTTCATCTTCATTCTGGCCAGCACTAGATGGTGGTCTGAGGCTGCATCTGCCCCTCTCTGCACTCTCACATCCTGCATTGATCTTCTGAACTTCCGTCCTATGCAGATATGATCTATTTGATTTTCTGTTCTGTGGTTTGGTGATACCCAGGTTGCCTTATGAATCCTGCGATGCGGGAACACGCTGCCTCCGATGATCATGTTGTTAAATGCACAAAAGTCAGCCAACATCTCGCCATTTTATTATTTTGCCAAGTCCCTGTCTGCCCATGACTTCTTCGTACCCGCTGTTGTCTGATCCAATTTTGGCGTTCAAATCTCCCATGGTATTGTCATGTCCTTCTCTTTTAGTTTGTCACACAATGTTTGCAGTTTGTTGTAAAAGTCCTCCTTTGTTTCCCCATCCTTGTCGTTTGTGGGTGCTAGCACTGGATGATGTTGAGCTTGATGTTTTCTTTCTTTGTTTTGAACGAGGCATAGATGATCCTTGGTCCCCCGCTTCCCAGCTAATGAGAGCATTCTGTGCCTCTGTGACAACATGAAGGCCACGCCTTCTGTGTGATGTGCGTCTTCCTCTTCATGCCCCAGAAATAATTTTTCCCTTTTAGTCTGACTTGCCCCGACTGTGTCCACCTCGTTTCACATACCCTAATACTGTGATGTTGTAGGCCCGTCGTTCCCTTGCTATTTGGGCTGCTTTGTTTGCTTCGAACATGGTTCTCACGTTCCATGTTCCGATTTTTGATATTTTCTTGGAAGACAAGAAGGGTATCGGCGATGTAGCTTCCTTACGGCTTTCACTGCATGGCGTCATACTCTCCCCAGGAGGCCCTCCCTCTCCCAATTTCAGTAGAGTTCCTTTGGTCGATGTTTTCGTAACAATCTGTTTTTTACGGGAAAGGGTTGTTAGCCCTTTGCCCAACCCTCCTCTTTTCTCAGCCGGGCTTGGGACCGTCCATGGCAGAGTTAGTTGTGCTTGTAGCATGTTTAAACTGTGAACAAATCTGGTTCATAGGAAGTTCTGTCACATTTTTACACATTCAAAAGTTATAACCACAAATTTAGTGAACTTGTTAATGAGTAAAGGAACATAACACATTCTTTATGTGCCACAGCTTTTTGAATAGTCAACATTCCATGTTGTGGAAATAAATCTATCATATGTTTGTGCTGTCACCTCATCCATGTGGATGTATGTCACATGACGGCTCCTCCCAGGGAACATGGTGACAACTATTTGTCCTTGATGGACACCAATGTTGTGGGAGTCCTCTAGGCTAAGAGTCGTCTTCTGTACAGTGATGGTTCACGTCATTTGTTGGCACAGTGTCTGTTGGCACAGAGTCTGTTGGCCGGTGTCTGTTGGCCGGTGTCTGTTGGCACAGTGTCTGTTGGCACGGTGTCTGTTGGCACAGTGTCTGTTGGCACGGTTCTGTTACGTGGTGGCACCTTTCTGTTGGCCGGGGTCTGTTGGCACAGTGTCTGTTGGCACGGTGTCTGTTGGCACGGTGTCTGTTGGCACGGTGTCTGTTGGCACAGTGTCTGTTGGAACAGTGTATGTTGGCACGGTGTATGTTGGCACTGTGCCTGTTGGCACGGTGTCTGTTGGCATTGTGCCTGTTGGCACGGTGTCTGTTGGCACAGTGTCTGTTGGAACAGTGTCTGTTGGAACAGTGTCTGTTGGCACGGTTTCTGTTGGCACGGTGTCTGTTGGCACTGTGTCTGTTGGCAACAGTGTCTGTTGGCACGGTGTCTGTTAGCACAGTGTCTGTTGGCACGGTGTCTGTTGGAACAGTGTCTGTTGGCACAGTGTCTGTTGGCACGGTGTCTGTTGGAACAGTGTCTGTTGGCACGGTTTCTGTTGGCACGGTGTCTGTTGGCACTGTGTCTGTTGGAAAGTGTCTGTTGGCACGTGTCTGTTGGCACAGTGTCTGTTGCAGTATATTGTTTGGTGATGTAGTTGGATCCTACCAGCCCAATGCAACATAGACCAGAGATTCCAGGAATTGACCCTGCTTCTGCAAATACCCTCTCCAAGTGTAGAGATGTAGCCAGTTCTCCTGAAGATTCAGCTGATACCAGAGTGACCTTTAGTGTTGAGTGTTGACCTGTCTGGTAACTACTAAAAGTCAGCTGCACCATTGGTGAATCGGAAGTGTTTATTGACCCATAAAAATATACATAATACAAAATTTAACAAATCATCTACAGCAGAGATTATGAAATAATATTGCATTAGTGCCACTGTGCACTAAAATGACAAGTAAATGCTTACATGTTTTAAATAAGAAATAGCAGAAAAGTAGTTATCAGTAGTTATGAGTTGTTGTTGTAGATAAACTAAACAGGGGTCAAGGAGACTGTCACTAGGACCAGTTTGTTCACTCTTGTGGCAGCCACCCCACCCCGTTAATTAAATAACAACTAAATACAGTTGGCTATCTTGAACACTTTCAGTGGGATCATAATAAACACATGTACATACTACAGTAAATAACTTTAACATTAGAATGACATTACATGTAATAAATGTAAAATCTCAACAACAACAACAACAACAACAACAACAACAACAACAACAAAATTGGTACATTAAATTATCTCATAAGCTTGCAAATTATTACAACCTGATAGTTAGATAACAGTACTTAGGATATGTATAATATACACAGGTATCTAAAATAAAACACTATAAAATAGTTCATTGATTGTTATAACTGTCCACAGTTCATGAAGAGCACATGATTTTGTAATTATGTTAAAAAAAGGATGCACTTCCTTGACTTCACCTGATCTGTGGCAGAGAGTTTGAATGCAGCACCTATCCCATCTACAGGCCCTTTCCCAACAAATTCCAGATCACTTTGATGCCATGTCGTTTGGAGAGTTTCTTTTGAAGGGAGGAGCCACATCGGGTCCAGAATATTCAGAGCAGGTCAAAATTCGTGGTAGTTAATTACAGAAATCTTCTAACCTGGCATATGTTACCTTGTTTTCACAGCATTTAATATGAATGTAACAGAGTTAGAATAAGACTTTTTATCAGATACTGATTCGTACCTCGCATATTGCCCCAGCCAGTAAAAAAAATTGTTATTATTATTACACGTACACATTTATATCTATATAAAATAATATATGCACTTGTTCACTCTACATTGCTCCTGTTTACTCTACATTGTTCATGTTCACTCTATATTGTTTCTATATACTCTACATTGTTCCTGTTCACTGTACCTTTTTTCTGTTCACTCTACATTGTTACTTTTCTCTCTACATTGCTCCTGTTCACTTTACATTGTTTCTTTTCACTATACATTGCTCCTGTTCACTCTACACTGATTCTATTCACTCTACATTGCTCCTGTTCACACTGCATTGTTTCTGTTCACTCTGCATTGTTCCTGTTCACTCTACATTGCTCCTGTTCACTCAACATTGTTCCTGTTCACACTACATTGCACCTGTTCACTCTGTATGAATCCTGAAGGATAATCTGGCTACAGACAGTGGTGAATATTGGTGTACAAATTGTCAAATTTTTTACTTTGTGGTCAACCCAAAGTGGTGGTTTGAGAAGGAGTTTGCGTTGAGTAGATTAAGTTGTACAGTAATGCAGTACAGTATGGTAGTTTCTCAAATGATCATGCAACACACATCTAAGTTCTTATTATGCTGTTGCTGACTTTGTGATTGAAGGTCATGGTGCATGTTTCATATTAGAAAAGTGCGCAGGGTGGAATAGTCATCTTACTGTGTGTCAGGTGATGTGACACACTCACAAACAGTTTAGTTCATCCTGTTCCTTTTGAGACATTGAGCAACAAGCTCCATCTAATATGTTCTTTTGGATTAGCAGAGTATAGGGTCATGCCATGTCAGATGAACAAATGGTTTCCACCACATCATCGTAGAATTGGCTGTTTTTTTATCTAGACACGAACACTGTACTGGTACACAAACATAAGACATCAGACGTGGAAATTCGAGTGCATATTTTTGATTTAAAATGTTTATATTCTGAAGCAGGAGATATGTGTATATAACTGTAATCAAGGCTGGGATAACATTACTTATGGTAAGAGTCGGCAACAAGTTGATCTAAAGATAGCATATAACATGAACCACCTTAAGGGAGAAACAGCTTCCATCGACAGAAATGCTACACGTTGAGTGCCACCCGAAAGAAAGAAAAAATTGTACTGTCATATCACCTATACGGACAAAACCTGCAAAACGTCAGCACAACAAAATACCTTGGCGTAAACATATAGGACAACTTGAATTGGGACTCCACATAGACACCATCACCAATAAAGCAAACAAGACACTCGGCTTCCTCAGAAGAAACCTAAAAATCAGAAACAAGAAAACAAAAGAAACAATATATCTAAAGCCTTTGTCCACCCAATACTGGAGTACTTGGCCACTGTCTGGGACTCACACTCTGCAAACAGTATCAAAATAATAGAAAAAGTTCAACGCCATGCACCAAGGTGGGTTACAAATAGACACCACCAGACGTCCTGCGTCAACTCCATCATCAACTCTCTTGCCTGGCCCACACTCCAACAACGCCGTAAAAAAGCTCGACTTGAAAAGTTTAAAAAATGTCACTACCACCTCGTCCCCATTGATTCTGAATACCTACCACAGCCAACATAAACCAGATCAAGCCACAGAAAGAACAACACACACAGCTACAACATCCCCTACTGCAGGACACAGTACAGACATATGTCATTCTTCCCCCGGACCATCCCCAGAATGGAACAGCCTGCCCCAGGAAATAGTTCTATTTGATACTATTTGCAAGTGTGAAGTCCCAGACGGCCAAGTACACAGGCTTTAGGTCTGTTGTTCTTTTTGTTTTCTTGTTTCTGATTTTTAGGTTTCTTCTGAGGAAGCCGAGTGTCTTGTTTTTCAGGTTGTCCTGTATGTTTACGCCAAGGTATTTTGTTGTGCTGACGTTTTGCAGGTTTTGTCCGTATAGGTGATATGACAGTACAATTTTTTCTTTCTTTCGGGTGGCACTCAACGTGTAGCATTTCTGTCGATGGAAGCTGTTTCTCCCTTAAGGTGGTTCATGTTATATGCTATCTTTAGATCAACTTGTTGCCGACTCTTACCATAAGTAATGTTATCCCAGCCTTGATTACAGTTATATACACATATCTCCTGCTTCAGAATATAAACATTTTAAATCAAAAATATGCACTCGAATTTCCACGTCTGATGTCTTATGTTTGTGTACCAGTACAGTGTTCGTGTCTAGATAAAAAAACAGCCAATTCTACGATGATGTGGTGGAAACCATTTGTTCATCTGACATGGCATGACCCTATACTCTGCTAATCCAAAAGAACATATTAGATGGAGCTTGTTGCTCAATGTCTCAAAAGGAACAGGATGAACTAAACTGTTTGTGAGTGTGTCACATCACCTGACACAGTAAGATGACTATTCCACCCTGCGCACTTTTCTAATATGAAACATGCACCATGACCTTCAATCACAAAGTCAGCAACAGCATAATAAGAACTTAGATGTGTGTTGCATGATCATTTGAGAAACTACCATACTGTACTGCATTACTGTACAACTTAATCTACTCAACGCAAACTCCTTCTCAAACCACCACTTTGGGTTGACCACAAAGTAAAAAATTTAGTCATATTATCCTTCAGGATTCATACAGAGTGAACAGGTGCAATGTAGTGTGAACAGGAACAATGTTGAGTGAACAGGAGCAATGTAGAGTGAACAGGAACAATGCAGAGTGAACAGAAACAATGCAGTGTGAACAGGAGCAATGTAGAGTGAATAGAATCAGTGTAGAGTGAACAGGAGCAATGTATAGTGAAAAGAAACAATGTAAAGTGAACAGGAGCAATGTAGAGAGAAAAGTAACAATGTAGAGTGAACAGAAAAAAGGTACAGTGAACAGGAACAATGTAGAGTATATAGAAACAATATAGAGTGAACATGAACAATGTAGAGTAAACAGGAGCAATGTAGAGTGAACAAGTGCATATATTATTTTATATAGATATAAATGTGTACGTGTAATAATAATAACAATTTTTTTTACTGGCTGGGGCAATATCCGAGGGACGAATAAGTATCTGATAAAAATCCATCTGTAATGAAGTCTTAAATGCTGTGAAAACAAGGTAACATATGCCAGGTTAGAAGATTTCTGTAATTAACTACCACGAATTTTGACCTGCTCTGAATATTCTGGACGCGATGCGGCTCCTCCCTCCAAAAGAAACTCTCCAAACGACATGACATCAAAGTGATCTGGAATTTGCTGGGAAAGGGCCTGTAGATGGGATAGGTGCTGCACTCAAACTCTCTGCCACAGATCAGGTGAAGTCAAGGAAGTGCATCCTTTTTTTAACATAATTACAAAATAATGTGCTCTTCATGAACTGTGGACAGTTATAACAATCAATGAACTATTTTATAGTGTTTTATTTTAGATACCTGTGTATATTATACATATCCTAAGTACTGTTATCTAACTATCAGGTTGTAATAATTTGCAAGCTTATGAGATAATTTAATGTACCAATTTTGTTGTTGTTGTTGTTGTTGTTGTTGTTGTTGTTGTTGTTGAGATTTTACATTTATTACATGTAATGTCATTCTAATGTTAAAGTTATTTACTGTAGTATGTACATGTGTTTATTATGATCCCACTGAAAGTGTTCAAGATAGCCAACTGTATTTAGTTGTTATTTAATTAAAGGGGTGGCTGCCACAAGAGTGACCAAAATGGTCCTAGTGACAGTCTCCTTGACCCCTGTTTAGTTTATCTACAACAACAACTCATAACTACTGATAACTACTTTTCTGTTATTTCTTATTTAAAAACATGTAAGCATTTACTTTTCATTTTAGTGCACAGTGGCACTAATGCAATATTATTTCATAATCTCTGCTGTAGATGATTTGTTAAATTTTGTATTATGTATATTTTTATGGGTCAATAAACACTTCCGATTCACCAATGGTGCAGCTGACTTTTAGTAGTTACCAGACAGGTCAACACTCAACAGTAAAGGTCACTCTGGTATCAGCTGAATCTTCAGGAGAACTGGCTACATCTCTACACTTGGAGAGGGTATTTGCAGAAGCAGGGTCAATTCCTGGAATCTCTGGTCTATGTTGCATTGGGCTGGTAGGATCCAATTAGTGTAACCCAGACACTGTAATGAACGCTGTTCCAACAGACACGAATGCCAACGTGAACACCTTGCCAGCAAAGCCGTGCCAGCAGACTGCTGTTCCAACCCAGACACCATTATTGGCAGACACTGTGCCAACAGACATGACCCCGAGACACCGTGCCAACAGTACTGTGAACACTTGATGCCAACGAACACTGTTCCAGACACAGTGCCAGCAGTGCCAATGTACTGTTCCAACAGACACTGTTCCAACGAACACTGTGCCAACGGACACCGTGTAACAGGCACAATGCCAACGAACACCACGCCTTGAGCAGTGCCAACATATATGTATACTGTTTGCGGCAGACACTGCCCGGCTTTTGAGTACCGTGCCAACAGACACCGACACCAGCAGTACCGTACTGGCGAGCGGACCCCGCCGAGCCACCGATCCAATTGCCGAGCCACCGTGCCAGCGGGCTGCTGTGGCAACGAGACGCCGGTACAACAGACACCGGCCAACAGACACCGGCCAACAGACTCTGTGCCAACAGACACTGTGCCAACAAATGACGTGAACCATCACTGTACAGAAGACGACTCTTAGCATAGAGGACTCCCACAACATTGGTGTCCATCAAGGACAAATAGTTGTCACCATGTTCCCTGGGAGGAGCCGTCATGTGACATACATCCACATGGATGAGGTGACAGCACAAACATATGATAGATTTATTTCCACAACATGGAATGTTGACTATTCAAAAAGCTGTGGCACATAAAGAATGTGTTATGTTCCTTTACTCATTAACAAGTTTTCGAACCCCAATGATTTGAATTCGCTCTTACAACAACTAACTCTGCATGAGACGATACAGCCCGGCTGAAGAGGAGGGTTGGGCAAAGGGCTAACAACCCTTTTCCCGCTGGGTGACTACGAAAACATCGACTCTGCCCGGGAGAAATCCTGGGAGAGAATATGACCATGCGAGCGGAAGCTATCGCCGACCCACTTCTTGTCTTCCAGAAAAATATCAAAATCGGAACATGCAAGGAAGAGATTCGAAAGCAAACTTTGGCAAATAGCAAAGGGACGACAGATTATCACGGTGGTAGAACATGTGGAAACGAATTGAACAATCGGGCAAATCAGGCTGAAATGCAGGAGAAAATGACGCAACACTCGAGGCATGAGGAGGCGCACATCACACAGAAGGCGTGGCCTTTCTGTTGTCATGAGACACAAGAATCTCGTGGCTGGGAAACGGCGGGACGGGATCATCTGCAATGCTCGTTCAAAACAAAGAAGAAAACATCAAGTAACATCATCGAGATATACAGCATTTGGAATGAAACAAGGACTACAACAAACTGCAAACATTGTGTGACAAACTGAAAGAGGACAGCGAATACTCATGGGAAGATTTGGGCGCCAAAGCGAGGCAGGGGGTCGTAGACGAGATGGGGACTTGGCAAAATGAATGTGGCGAGACTGCATTTAACAACATGATGACAGCGGGATAAAAAGACAACCTGTAAATGGATCATCTTATGGGACGGTTCAGAGATCAATGCAGGATGTGAGTGCAGAGGCGGGCCAACCTCAGACCACCATCTAGTGCTGGCCAGGGGGTGAAGATGAAAATAAAGAGAGAGTGAAAGAGCACCCCAGGGCACACAACAATATTGGACTCACAAAGAACAGGCTGACAACAGAGACTACAGTCAGAAACAAAATATGAAAGCCCTACAAGATAGCTGACGAAACATGGACATAGACACAAAATGGACCAGCACATGCAACGAAGTTCTGGGAAAGAACTGCAGACACTCTCAACAAAGTGCAAGTGAGGAAGGAAGAGGAACAGTGGCGCGAAAAACGTAAAAGCACAGGAAAGAGTACACGGAAGCAGAAACAGTCAGAACGTAAAAACAGACAAGGCTAAGCGAAGAGACCTGTAAAGGCAGATATTGGGAAACAATGAAACAACTGTATGAAATAACAAGAAAATTAGCAGGAAAGCACAAGCGTACACACAGACCTATCAAAGATAAGAATGGCAATGTACTTACCAGAGATGAAGACCAGTTGAAGAGATGGAGGGAACATTTTGAAGAACTGCTAAACCGGCAAAGCCATCCATCACACGAAAGCTTCAGGCCCAGACAAAATTCCTGCCGAGGCAATCAAGGCTGACATAGAGACCTCCACAGAGATACTGCATGATCTATTGGGGAAGATATGGGAGCAAGAAGAAATACCAACTGAATGGAAGAGGATTATGATGGCTTTCCACAAGAAAGGAGTTGTATGACTACCCAGATATCGAGTACGGAAGAGGTCCTCAGCAAGTCATCTTGCGAACTGAATGCCAAGCGTTCCACTGCGCAGACAGATCATGCACAGACAAATAGTAACGCGCGAGATCGATGTTGAATGTCAATGGAGATGGGACTCATCCCTGTACCTCTTTGGCGACATTTAATAGCCTCGACAAATACACTGTAGGCTTCCGCATATAGGATACCGTCGTATATCTCTGATAAATAGTTACGAAGATTATGGCATGCAGAGATCATGCGTTTTGCAATTCCCTTCATGGTGAAGATAAAAGTGAACGAAAAGGGTCTTTCTGTCACCATTCTTATTCCTGCTCGCCATGATTGGATCATGAAAAAGACTACAAGAAATGGAGATCAGTGGACACCTTAGGCTTCAGTGAGACCTGGACTTTGCGGATGACCTCGCTCTCCTCTCACACAGCCATCAACAAATGCAGGAAAAAAACAGAGCTACTAAACAGTGTCCAGCACACGGACATCAACAAGCAAGACAGGACTATGAAAGCCAACACAGAACAGCAACCCCATTACCGGCTCATGAACCCGGAGAGCCGCAGAGGACGGACTCATTCTGTACAATCGAGCATGGAGGCGCAGCAGAAGACGTCAAGCAAGGATTGCAGAAAGCAAGGATTGCATTCATCATGTTGAAAAATTTGGAGAGCAAAACAAATAAAACAACACCAAACCGAGAATATTCAATTCAAATGTCAAGGCAGTTTTACTCTATATGGATCGGAGACATGGCGAAGTACACAGAAGGTACTAAAAGAATGCAGGCCTTCATCTTGCGTAGAATCCTACGCCCAAAGTGGTGAGATCATCAACACTGCTCTGGAAAATGACAACGAAGCTACCCATAAGAAAATGAAATAAGAAGAGAAAATGGAGAGGTGAATAATACACTCGAAACGCAATCGCCCGTCAAACCGACCCCCGAAGAGACGAAGAGGTGGGCCACGAAACACGATAAAGAGATTTTTAGAAAAAAGAACGAAAACAAGGTTCTCCAGGAGAGAAATGGAGAAGATGACGGACAGAAACAGTGAAGATTCCTTGGTCGACCTTCTAATACAGTATCAGAGTAAGTAAACATGTTGCAAGCACAACTATCAAACTGTGCTACATGTTATGTGCCAATTAACTTTAGTTGCTGGCCAACATAACTTAAACTTGTATTTATTATCTTATTAATTGCAGATTTAATACAATTAAACAAATAATGTTTATAATTACAGCATATGCAATTAAGGATGTGCTTACTAACCTGATGTTTACTATAATGTAAACGTCTATTACAAATACAGCTTAAGTACATGTTTTAGTCAATGTAGCTTGTGTGCCTTTAGCCAGATGTTGAGGTTCACCTGAATTACCTGACCACGATTGGCCCTGAGATAAAGACCGTTCCTAGCCGCCCATTGAAGAGGTTATATGCCCAATGCCAACCCTGGTTGTTGTGAACAAATGAGGGCAACTAAGGTGTCCTGCTGACCATCTTCAAGAAGACGAGAACATGGCTTTTATCCACACAATGATCAAACAGTTGCGCTTTTATCAACAGACACAACGATCAAATAGTAGTGCTTTTACACTCTCAATAGACACAACGATCAAACAGTAGTGCTTTCACAGTCTCAACAGACATAACGATCAAACAGTAGTGCTTTTACACTCTCAACAGACACAACGATCAAACAGTAGTGCTTTCACACTCCCAACAGACACAACGATTAAACACTAGTGCTTTCACAGTCTCAACAGACATAACGATCAAACAGTAGTGCTTTTACACTCTCAACAGACACAACGATCAAACAGTAGTGCTTTTACACTCTCAACAGACACAACGATCAAACAGTAGTGTTGTTACACTCTCAACAGACACATCATTGTAGAAGACAGAGCTTCACTGCAGTATAGTGCCAGGTGGCAGCCAGTTAAGTAGTTCTTGTAGCAGACAAGGCTTAGTACCTCATTCACAATGATAATGTTTACATCAGAGCACACATCCTGTTGCATCTGCAAATATTACACGTGCTCGCAATGTTTGTACCAGCCATTTCTTTTTCACAACTCCTGGTGATCCCCCTCATTTCATTGTGGTAGTCACCAGCCAAAGCCCCAGTCTTCATTGTGATCTCCCACCCTTTCCAACAGAAAGGGTGATGGAATAGATAAATCACCATGAAACCACCACCATCCTTTTGGGTATTGGCCAACCTAAACACAATGATAGCAGACCAAGTCCATGTATGTCCATCAGTCAGGACAATTGTAATGGAGTAGATGTCACAGTGATTACTAAGAGTACTACTGGGACAAGTGACAAGTAGTTACAACACCACAATGGGAGTTTGACCAGGCAAGACACAGAGGTGTTAATCCAACCTATAGCAGGTCCACTAGTGAGGACAATAACAATGGAGTAGGTGTCAAAGCACACACTCTGTGTAGTACTGGGGCAAATGTCAAAGTAAATACAATAGCAGAAGCACTTTGGACTACTGAATAACAATCACACCTAGGTGATAATGAGCTCCTGGACATATCCAATAACATTCTATTTCAGCATCCACAATATAATGCTACTTTATCAACACATTTCAGTTGATGTTGCCTCTTGCACCTCCACACCCCAGCAAGAGTCTACTCTGGTAGTCTGTCAGACCAAGTGGAGGGTCTTCTCTACTTGACAGGTTAAGCCACTATCGGCTACTGAGAGTTCAGTCTTCCATATATCAACTTCACTCAAAGTACTGGGATTACGCCAAATATGCTGTTATTATGACAAGTATGTATACCTGAGGAGATTCTATTCGGACTTTATAACATACATTCCCCGAGACATCCACCAGCAACTTATCTCAAGAGTCTGATTGATAAAATCAATACAGCAGCACGTAATAACCTGTGTATGGCACAAAACCATCAGAAGAGACATTATGATACCCGAGCTCCAGTTCGCAAAAAAATTTGATGTGGATGACCTAGCGTATATCCAAGATTCTGGTACAAACTTCACCCCAGCCATTGCATACTGTGAATGAGTCAGCAATAGTCGCCCACTGTCACCTACAAATGTTAGAGGAGGGAAGTGAGAGCGAGGACTGTCCTGTTCAATTTCATGACACAGCCAGCATGGGAAAGAACCTTCTCCCTCTGGCGAGGTGACAATGGGGTAAATCTTACGGCTGTGACGGACAATCGCATCTTCCTGTATGATTGGCAGTGACCCGTCATAAAGGGTGTAACCGTCAGACATCAGACAGTGGCTATCAAGACCACATACAGAGTGCACCTTCAGCTGGCCAAGTCACTCACAAATGAGGCCTGGGACATGGTGCAGACAAAGATCTTCAGTACTGATTGTATCGCCATAGATGAATGCGGTCTCGACTATTCGGAGCCACCGCACTCCCTTACGAGCACCGCACTCCCTTACTAGCCACCAACAGCTGTTGTGTTAGCAAGAGCTGGAGAAACCGCTGATTCTCCACTTGTGTGGGAACGCACACGTCCATTTCTCCAATATGATGTCCTAAGCACAGGCCATGCTAAACAAACTCACCCACCAATGCCAGGTGGTCCATGTGCACTGTTATACAGGCACTACTGCAGACTACAGGCAGTGGCAGAGACAATACTCTAACAGTGTGTTCGGCAGAACCAACAAGTCAGTGTCTGCACCAGACTTCAGCGAGCTGGCACGCCAAACAGATCTGTACTGTTAACTGTGATCTGTGACTACTGGAACTCTGGATGATAAGATCAATATTGTGGCAACAGACATCTCTCATCTAAAAAAACTGACATGGTCAGGGACGATTTTCACGAGAAAATGGACAAATAATTTGGTCATAAGAGGGCTAGCAGAGACTGATGAGACAGAAGACAAAAGTCTTGCCAACCTTCAAAGTATACTGACAGCTGTTTTGAAAACATAAACACAGGATATATACATACAAATCATCAATAACCAGGAAAGAAACAAACTGCTTATGATTCTTTTTTTCAATTACCAACAAAACCTGATATGCCATGCAGTATACCTTGGTGCAATTATGTTGATGTGAAGATACCTCAGTTACTCAAATAAATGCCATTAAACACATGATAATACGTTTTCAGAGACAGATGTCCCACTGCTGTCACCACAAGGCCACAACCTTGGGCACCGCTACGAGGTGGTGCACCTGGAGCATGTTACATCGTATCTCTCTGCTCCATAATCTGCCAAGTTGGGTAGTGTTCCGTGAGGCCACCCTCAATGTGCAAGCATTTCACAAAGTTTAAGTGACTCTGTGGGAGCCAGGCATCAGCCCGCTTATGCTCCCGGTTGAGAGCTGGGCCCGAGGTTATAAAACCATACTCGGTGCTCATGATCAACTACGAACATGCACAACAGAGAATCCATGCTGGTTATAAAATGTCTTGAGTACGTACTCAACTGAGCATGCCGCCTTGAGTATATCCTCAATGGCGTGCTAATGAAGGAGCTCGTTTAATGAAGCGACACTGTTTTTTTCATAAATAGACGCAGCAGAAATGGAACTCTTTCATCGATGAAGGTAAGAATCCATGTGAACAAATGCAGTGTCGTCTGCTAGCGGGAACATTGTGCATCCTGGCTAATGTTAAAGTTATTTACTGTAGTATGTACATGTGTTTATTATGATCCCACTGAAAGTGTTCAAGATAGCCAACTGTATTTAGTTGTTATTTAATTAACGGGGTGGGGTGGCTGCCACAAGAGTGAACAAACTGGTCCTAGTGACAGTCTCCTTGACCCCTGTTTAGTTTATCTACAACAACAACTCATAACTACTGATAACTACTTTTCTGCTATTTCTTATTTAAAACATGTAAGCATTTACTTGTCATTTTAGTGCACAGTGGCACTAATGCAATATTATTTCATAATCTCTGCTGTAGATGATTTGTTAAATTTTGTATTATGTATATTTTTATGGGTCAATAAACACTTCCGATTCACCAATGGTGCAGCTGACTTTTAGTAGTTACCAGACAGGTCAACACTCAACACTAAAGGTCACTCTGGTATCAGCTGAATCTTCAGGAGAACTGGCTACATCTCTACACTTGGAGAGGGTATTTGCAGAAGCAGGGTCAATTCCTGGAATCTCTGGTCTATGTTGCATAGGGCTGGTAGGATCCAACTACATCACCAAACAATATACTGCAACAGACACTGTGCCAACAGACACCGTGCCAACAGACACTGTTCCAACAGACACAGTGCCAACAGACACCTTGCCAACAGAAACCGTGCCAACAGACACTGTTCCAACAGACACCGTGCCAACAGACACTGTGCCAACAGACACTGTTCCAACAGACACCGTGCCAACAGACACTGTGCTAACAGACACCGTGCCAACAGACACTGTTCCAACAGACACAGTGCCAACAGACACCGTGCCAACAGAAACCGTGCCAACAGACACTGTTCCAACAGACACTGTTCCAACAGACACTGTGCCAACAGACACCGTGCCAACAGGCACAATGCCAACAGACACCGTGCCAACAGGCACAGTGCCAACATACACCGTGCCAACATACACTGTTCCAACAGACACTGTGCCAACAGACACCGTGCCAACAGACACCGTGCCAACAGACACCGTGCCAACAGACACTGTGCCAACAGACACCGAGCCAACAGACAAGGTGCCGACAGACACAGTGCCAACAGACACCGTGCCAACAGACACTGTGCCAACAGACACCGTGCCAACAGACACTGTGCCAACAGACACCGGCCAACAGACACCGGCCAACAGACTCTGTGCCAACAGACACTGTGCCAACAAATGACGTGAACCATCACTGTACAGAAGACGACTCTTAGCCTAGAGGACTCCCACAACATTGGTGTCCATCAAGGACAAATAGTTGTCACCATGTTCCCTGGGAGGAGCCGTCATGTGACATACATCCACATGGATGAGGTGACAGCACAAACATATGATAGATTTATTTCCACAACATGGAATGTTGACTATTCAAAAAGCTGTGGCACATAAAGAATGTGTTATGTTCCTTTACTCATTAACAAGTTCACTAAATTTGTGGTTATAACTTTTGAATGTGTAAAAATGTGACAGAACTTCCTATGAACCAGATTTGTTCACAGTTTAAACATGCTACAAGCACAACTATCAAACTGTGCTACATGTTATGTGCCAATTAACTTTAGTTGCTGGAAAACATAACTTAAACTTGTATTTATTATCTTATTAATTGCAGATTTAATACAATTAAACAAATAATGTTTATAATTACAGCATATGCAATTAAGGATGTGCTTACTAACCTGATGTTTACTATAATGTAAACGTCTATTACAAATACAGCTTAAGTACATGTTTTAGTCAATGTAGCTTGTGTGCCTTTAGCCAGATGTTGAGGTTCACCTGAATTACCTGACCACGATTGGCCCTGAGATAAAGACCGTTCCTAGCCGCCCATTGAAGAGGTTATATGCCCAATGCCAACCCTGTTTGTTGTGAACAAATGAGGGCAACTAAAGTGTCCTGCTGACCATCTTCAAGAAGACGAGAACATGGCTTTTATCCACACAATGATCAAACAGTTGCGCTTTTATCAACAGACACAACGATCAAATAGTAGTGTTTTTACACTCTCAATAGACACAACGATCAAACAGTAGTGCTTTCACAGTCTCAACGGACATACCGATCAAACAGTAGTGCTTTTACACTCTCAACAGACACAACGATCAAACAGTAGTGCTTTTACACTCTCAACAGACACAACGATCAAACAGTAGTGCTTTCACACTCCCAACAGACACAACGATCAAACAGTAGTGCTTTCACACTCCCAACAGACACAACGATCAAACACTACTGCTTTCACAGTCTCAACAGACATAACGATCAAACAGTAGTGCTTTCACACTCCCAACAGACACAACGATCAAAATCTAGTCGTTGACAAATTTGTCCCCTTGAAAAAACAGGGGAAACGGTCAAAGAAGAAACACTTATCGAAGGAAGCCGTTAGAAAAATCAAGTACAAGCAAATGATGCGGAAGACATATAGACATACCGGAAGTGAAGAAGACTATAGCATTTATAAAGAAGCACTTAATCAAGCTACAGCTGAAATTAGAAATTCAAAGAGAAGCTACGAACAAAAAATAGCTTTTAATATAAAACATGACAGCAAGAGTTTTTATGCGTATGTTCGAAGTAAACAGAAAGTTCAGATAAGGTCGGTCTTCTAGAAGGTAGTGATGAAAACATAATAACAGAGGGATTCTTAATGGCAGAAAACCTAAATGAGTACTTTAGTTCGGTGTTTACCAGGGAAGATATTAGTATATTACCAGTACTTGAGACTAAGTTTGAAGGGAGAGAGTTTGACTATTTAGGACAACTAATTGTAACCCCAACAATGGTAGCTATGAAAATAACAGATATGAAGGATAATAAATCACCTGGAGTGGATGGGATTCCTTCCAAATTACTATTGGAAATTGTAGAACAAATCAGCATACCGCTTGCAACAGTGTTCAATTTGTCATTAGAGGAGGGAATAGTTCCGTTAGAATTGAAAGAAGCAAACATTATACCATTATTTAAAAAAGGTTCGAGAAACAAGTCAGAGAACTATAGACCAGTGAGTTTAACATCGGTGATTTGCAAACTATTAGAAAGACTAATTAAAGATCACCTGGTTGATTTTCTTGTTAAAAATAAATTGATAAACCCATCTCAACATGGGTTTTTAAAAGCGAGGTCATGCTTAACAAATATGTTATGTTTTTTTGAAGATGTCACAAAGTGGGTAGATGAGGGATCACCAGTAGATATAATCTACTTAGATTTAAAAAAGCCTTTGACAAAGTGCCACACCAAAGACTACTACTTAAACTAAAGGCCCATGGCATAGAAAATGGAATGATCAACTGGATAGAAAAATGGCTTATTGATAGAAGACAAAGAGTAGTAGTTGATGGGGAGGTTTCAAACTGAAAAGGATTTTGAGTGGAGTACCGCAGGGATCAGTACTGGGACCTATTTTATTCTTAATATATATCAATGATTTGGATGATGACATAACAAGCAAGGTGTTGAAGCTTGCGGACGACACAAAGTGTTTAGGAAAATTAAAAGTGATGCAGATAGACAGCATTTACAAGATGATCTTAATATAAGTTGATAGAATGGTCTGAGAAGTGGCAAATGCTGTTTAATTTTGGAAAGTGTAAGTGCCTTCACACAGGACATGGGAATGAAGATGCACAATATACAATGGGTGGTACTGTACTAAATACTACCTTCAAGGAAAAGGACTTAGGGTTAACTATTAGTGCTGACATGAAGGTATCAGAGCAGTGTGGAATTGCAGCAGCGAAGGGAAACCAAATTCTTGGATTAATTAGGCGAAATATAGTGTACAAAGAAAAAAGAACTAATAATACCGCTGTATAAAACAATAGTTAGGCCTCACTTAGAATATTGTATACAAGCATGGAGGCCATATCGCAAGAAGGATATTGATATGCTAGAAAGAGTACAAAGGAGAGCAACCAAAATGATATCAAAACTCAGGAATATTAGTTATGAAATGCGTCTAAAAGAATGTGGTTTAACAACACTAGAAACCAGAAGATTGAGAGGAGATCAGATTGAGGTGTTTAAAATATTGAATGGATATGAACATATTGACAGAAATATTTTTTTTCACAGTCAAGGAAGAGAGAAGGACTAGAGGACATGGAGTTACATTAGCAAAGAAGCAGTGTAGACTAGATACTAGAAAATTTTCATTTTCACAAAGAACAGTAAACGAATGAAACAGATTATCAGCTGATTGTGTAGGTGCTAGTAGTGTTAATATATTTAAAAATAAAATCGACATATACCTAAGACGGGCGGGGTATACTTAGATAGATAGGTTGGACTCTCGATAAGTCAAATGACTTCCTAGTCCACCTGCCATCTAGAGTTGAATCTCTAGGTGGCAATCTTGTTAAATCTTGTTAAATCTTGTTAAATCTTGTTAAATCTTGTTAAATCTTGTTAAATCTTATTAAATCTTGTTAAATCTTGTTAAATCTTGTTACATTTTGTTAAATCTTGTTAAATCTTGTTAAATCTTGTTAAATCTTGTTAAATTATCAGTACATATGTGTTAACGAAACATAATCATGGTATAGAGCGGATGTTGTTCCAGAGGTGAACATCTCTGATAGTTTTTCTTCTGGGAGAGCTAAATGAACGTAGAAAATATTATGAATGGACCCCGGTATCTAGGAGAATATATTATCTGACTTCAACGTAACGATGTGATCACTGCACATCATACCCACATATAACCTTTTTAAATATATATTTCGCGATGTAAATACTTATAATTATATATATATATATATATATATATATATATATATATATATATATATATATATATACTGTTTAATACTGGTTAAACAAATGTTATCCAATTTATTTCATCGCCAGTGGAGAATAGTAAAGGTGTTATGAATATTCCATAGCCATGGTATCTAGGAGAATATATTAACTGACTCCAACGTAACGATGTGACATCATACCCAAATATAACCTTTATAATATATATATATATATATATATATATATATATATATATATATATATATATATATATATATTATCTACTTTTCGGTAAAATATATGATAATTTACCTCCACGAAGTTTAATTGTGCTTTGTTCTCGTTAAGCGTTTCTTCATATTGTTTGTTTTGGTCCTGTTTAGTCGTTTTCTAAACCGAACAACATATACACAGTCAGCTGTACACTTGGACAGTATTATACAAATGCACATTTGTTAGGAAGAAATATATTCTTTTATTGCGTCAATATTAAATTCTTGTTAGAATTCATGTTCTCTATGTGCGACTATTGTGCCGCAGCAAATTTGTACAATGAAGAATAAACACAACAAATCAGTTAAAAGGTAAGAAATAGCACTACTTCATTCTGTTCTAAATTCACATGAACAGTGTTCGTTGACCTACCTTTATTTTGTATTTTGGCAAAAATACGAATAACTCGCATCAAAACTACTTGAATGAAGCTAAACGTATATTGAAAACAACACTACTTTAGTAAATACTAAAATAAATTTCAAAAGTTACTGAAGAAATTGTAAAATTATTAGCAGTATTCAGCTTGGCGATAAGATGCCCTGGAGGCTAAAAAAGGAATATAACGAAAATATTTCGGGAAATAAACGGAAGTAACGAAATAACAAGTATTACAACTTTAGATAATCTTCACATAAGAATAATACTTATCAATCAATATTTCCTCTTGTTTTTCAACTGTTATGCACCACCAATTTCAACCATCTTCATCCGCCAATGTTCCCGCCAATGACCACGTTCCATCACTTACCTGAGAAGAGAATAGCACATGGCTGTGACTAAGTAGGCACGGGCATCGAACGGTTGGGGACGGGGGGGACGCGTCCCCCACTATTCAGCGTAGGGGGACAGCATAGGAACTGTCCCCCCACTTTTCAGTTCAGAAAAATTGCGGGGCATGTAGCCTGACTCACCACTCCTCTCTCTTAAAAGCCGTTACATAGGACTAATAGCTAGAAAATAAACTCGCGGTATGAAGTTCCGACCACCCATTAGAAAATCGACTGGCCACAGCGCGCAACTTGATCTTACTTCAGTAAATAACCATCATGCCGGTGTAGCGTTTACACTTTTTCCGGCATTATTAACGTTTCTGCGCATGCGCGATAAATATAAAATCATTAATGTGCAGCGAAAGAACAATGCATTTATGGTATAAATATTACGGGTTGTTCGTTAGGATATATGTAAAGTTATTTTAGCAAATTAACACGAGGCAAACAAGTTTTGAGGCATGTTTTAACAGCAAACGTGACTATAGTGCGCCATAATCAGTGACGCTAATTTAAACAAACGTCAGAAGTTATTGTATTGAACGACATTTTAAGCAACTCATCACAGGAGAGTTGACGAACAGCCCGTGGCATTCATACCAAAAATGCTTTATCGTTTCGCTACACATTGGTGATTTTATATTTATCGCGCATGCGCAGAAACGTCAATCGGAAGGTTTATAACGACCGGAAAAATGTAAGCGCGACACCGGGCTGAGCCGCTGCCGTGCTCTATCAGTTTGCATCTTTGTATTGATATTATTAGTAGGTTCTAGCCGTCAAGCACATTATAAATTATGAAATTTGTGTTTCACTTTCACCCCTCGCCTGCTTGATGCTTATCGCCTACGACCGATGTGGCGGGTTCCTGCACTTTTTGTAACTTATTCCCGTTTGAGTGATGACATATTTCTTTGCCAAAATGTAGGATTGGGAAGTGCATACATATTATATGTATAAATAAATTAGTCCCCCCACTTTTAAAACCGGATCGACGCCCCTGTAAGTAGGAACTGTCACCGAATCTCGGGGTCGACCGAGGACGATGTAGCCATCGACATAAATCCGTGGACATACGTGATATCGCCGGTGTCATGGACACGCCACACGGTGATCGACTCACTCCGTTGGCTTTGCTATTTTAGTTATTTAAATTATCACCCAGCCCGGACTTCATAATGAACATTTAGGCCAATATTTATTATACTAATATACTAGACACATAAATAATTGTCTTCACCGACAGGCTCTCCGTGCAGTGGAATAGCTGGCCTCTTCCTTACACTGACAACATACGACGAGTTTCGCTGTTCACCAAAACAATAAACTTTGCACTTGTCAATGTCACCTCGGCGTGTTACTCTCCTCTGCATTTCGGCTTCCGGCGGGTCTTCATTACCACGTTTACCAGCACGTTCAGTTCTATCTTGAAAATGTTAGCCCTTATTGTTGGCTGGAAAATTGGCGGATGTAGATGTTTGAAATTGATGGTGCATAAAAGTTGAAAAACAAGCGGAAATATTGATTGATAAGTATTATTCTTGTGTTAAGGTTATTCCCAAAGTTGTACTAGACATATATTGAGTACTAGTTTTGGTTAAACTTTGTTAGTTAACAGTAATTTTGAGCAGATTAGTATAGTGGGTGATAATAGGGTAATCTAGCCTTCGACAAATTGTAAACAAGATTGGGCAAATCTGTTTATTTGATATAGTACATAAGAGATAAAGAAATAAGAGTAACAACTACATAGATAAGAAAATACCTTGAATAGGTATCATTGTTATTAAAAATAAACAAGACTTTTTAGTAGGAAACCTTAATTTGTGTAGACTATTATTTATAGTGGGTACAAATGGGATAATCTAGCTTTCAACAATTGTAAACAAAAGCCATCTACGTACATGCGTGCTAACAACACCGTTCAGCTGGTTTTGACAGCTGCATCAGCATTGGCCTGCACCTCCTGCTGTGTTCAGTTAGTTTTGACAGCTGCATCAGCATTGGCCTGCACCTCCTGCTGTGTTCAGTTAGTTTTGACAGCTGCATCAGCATTGGCCTGCACCTCCTGTTGTGTTCAGTTAGTTTTGACAGCTGCATCAGCATTGGCCTGCACCTCCTGTTGTGTTCAGTTAGTTTTGACAGCTGCATCAGCATTGGCCTGCACCTCCTGCTGTGTTCAGTTAGTTTTGACAGCTGCATCAGCATTGGCCTGCACCTCCTGCTGTGTTCAGTTAGTTTTGACAGCTGCATCAGCATTGGCCTGCACCTCCTGTTGTGTTCAGTTAGTTTTGACAGCTGCATCAGCATTGGCCTGCACCTCCTGCTGTGTTCAGTTAGTTTTGACAGCTGCATCAGCATTGGCCTGCACCTCCTGCTGTGTTCAGTTAGTTTTGACAGCTGCATCAGCATTGGCCTGCACCTCCTGTTGTGTTCAGTTAGTTTTGACAGCTGCATCAGCATTGGCCTGCACCTCCTGCTGTGTTCAGTTAGTTTTGACAGCTGCATCAGCATTGGCCTGCACCTCCTGCTGTGTTCAGTTAGTTTTGACAGCTGCATCAGCATTGGCCTGCACCTCCTGCTGTGTTCAGTTTGGTTATGACAGTGGATTGTCGTGATAGGTGTACATTCAGATACATATTCATTAAGTGGAATATTTCGCAAATAGTATTTTCGAAACAGTTACGTATACTCTAGATCGATGACGTTTTGTTATAAGTGATTAATATGTAGTTATGGTGGCTCCGACGGTATTTAAAAAATTAATATGTTCAATATACATATATCAATGACGTACACACAATTTACAATAACAGTTTGGCGAGTGTTAACACCAAATAACAGAGAAATCTTCAGCGAATTCATTATCACGGATGTGACGTGATCTCTTGTGTTGACGCTTAGATTTTGTGAACAGTCATATCGAAACTGTTTAGACAATACCACCTGCGAAAAATTCCACCCGAAGAATGTGTTGAATATACACAAATCCTGACACATCATTAGTTCCTACTACTACTACTATTACTTCTGCGTGTAAGGCGAACATTACTATAGACTACCCTGTTAACGAAATGAAGAAGACGCTTGCACGTCACATTGCACGTGGTGTCGCTGATCTGTCTAAACTACGCTGCTACGGTTGCGAGATAGATCACCCTAGTCAACGCCAACACGATTGTCTCTTGCCTGATGACATTTTAATTGACATGCACTTTGACGAGGCTGTGGAGAAAGTTAACTCCACTGCAGTCATTAGAGACTGGTTGACCCTTTTACTCGAGGTAAATCTTAGCCAATCCGACGTGTCACCCGAACAGTTGAATGCCATCAAGAGTTGGTTGGTGGAGTCTCATTCAGAGCGATGGCGAAGTAACGTTAAACGTATGGTACTCGCCGTACCATACGTTAGGTTAGTTAGCTGCTTTGAGAATGACCTCTAAATAAATGTGTTGTTTTGTGTTTTAATAAAAATGTGCAAACTTTATTGGTTGATTGTGTTCTCTCTCAGTATAAGTATAAATACCAGCCACCCTGGTCCCATTGGACAGATTGTTTAAACAATGGACACGAGGTTAGTTCACCCGTTTACGAGTATCGTTGCCGGACCGACAGGTTGTGGTAAAACAACCTTTGTTGTGTCTTTGTTACGTCACTCGCTCACATTGGTAAACTTGCCACCCGAAAAGATCACGTGGTGTTACGGAGAATGGCAGCCATTGTATTCCACCCTCTCTACCATACATCCAAACTTAGAATGTGTCGAGGGTCTTCCCGATGTGTCGTCTTTCGATTCTAAGAAGAGAAACTTGGAGGTCATCGACGACCTCATGTAGGAAACGGATGAGAGGATGACCAAACTGTTCACGAAGAAGAGTCACCATTGCAACACGTCGGTTGTATATTTGGTGCAAAATTTATTTCCCAAAGGCAAAGAGAGTCGCCCCATTAGCATTAACGCGCAATACATGGTTCTCTTCAAGAATCCTCGAGACAACACACAAGTAGTCAATTTAGCGAAACAGATGTATCCGGGTCGTGTAAAGTACATGCAAGACGCATTCAGAGACGCAACGTCCGTACCTCACGGCTACTTATTCGTGGACTTGAAACAGTCCACACCGGAACACCTGCGCCTTCGGAGTAATATCCTACCTGACTCGGACGTACCAGTATGCTTACATTCCCAAGATATAAATAGAAACACGTCGTAGTCACATTCATCATTCGATATGTCGGCACGATTGAAGAGAAACGCATTGTGCCTTTGTCTCCTTGCTAAGGTTGACCCTGATTTAGCTAGGGTCATCATAAACAAGGGAAATGAAAATCTGGTCAAACGTTTGTGTGAGTGTGCTCACAACATCTTAAAAGGGAACGAACCACTGAAGAAAAGTCAGAAAGGTATATTGCGACGGTATAAGAAGGACCTGAGAGCCTTGGTACAAAGGAACACGTCTTTACACGAGAGGAAACGTATTCTACAAAAAGGTGGCTTTGTTGGGGCGCTGTTAGCTCCGTTAGCCAAGTCACTTCTAGCTCCGTTGGTCACTGCCTTGCTTCAGTCGTAAGAATACCGCTATGGAATACACAAAGAAAATGGTGCTGGTCGATCCCCGTTTGTTGGAGTCCGTTCCACCCCAACCACTGTTTGCCAATCCCATTGGAAATGCGACGAAATGCGATTCATTTTTGATCGTAGTGACCTCAACGACAGGGAGAAAGCGTTTTGTACAACCAGGTGCTGATGCGTTATAATATATTTTACGACAAGACTAGTCAACAACCTGTTCGTGTGACTATTGATAAATAGTGTTATAGACTATTGATAAATAGTGTTATAGACTATTGATAAATAGTGTTATAGACTATTGATAAATAGTGTTATAGACTATTGATAAATAGTGTTATAGACTATTGATAAATAGTGTTATAGACTATTGATAAATAGTGTTATAGACTATTGATAAATAGTGTTATAGACTATTGATAAATAGTGTTATAGACTATTTATAAATAGTGTTATAGACTATTGATAAATAGTGTTATGTTTTTAGACGGAAGAAATAAACAAGAGAGTGATGTGGCGAGGAAGGGATTGGCAGGCCAAAGATTTGGTGAGAAAGTATGGAGAGGTTTGGACAACTAAAGCGTGGAGTGTCATGTTTTAGGTTGGTCGCTAGATGGCGTACGGTGGCACATGTTTATATTTCACTGTCCGTTCAAATTATGTCGGCATTATGTACACAAATATCACTTCCAAGTATTTCTCATTGATAATAATTGCAAATTAAACAACTAGTGTAAATATGTAACAAAAAGATTTTTCTCACAGACAAAAAGGATTACATTTTATGATAACATAAGCAATCTTGATTGAAATATTAAAACATCTACATGTAATTATCAAACTGCCTACTCATTATTCTGTAAGTCACTACTTCAAGAAAAAAGTCCAGGTCTCTATTAAAAGAAGTAATAAATAAGGAAGATGAACACATAACACACACACAATTCAATCGGGAAATGTTAAAGGGCAAAAAAAGGCAACGGTTTCGTATCATACACTTAATAGAGATTCTACAAACTAACAATTTCCACATATATTCAATTTTTTAACGTCAGCGGTTTACTCAGAATGTGACCTTAAAGTCTAAAAATCTAACGAAATCCATGATGGCCTAGACACCACCATCTTAACCGGTGACGTATTCGTTTGGCTTGGCCTGGCCAATAAGCGCGCGGCATTCTAGGTCTCTGCTGAGGCCGGTCAGCTTCCTGCGACGTCAGTACGTTTGCCTACGGCACAACAACATCGAGTCTTCGTTTAGTTGGCGTGACATGTAGCAGCTGCTTAGACCTAAATCTGTGGTCAACAAGTAATTATAAAGAAACATACATAACCAGTGGATGGAACAAGATCCAACAAAACGTCGCCACCGTCGTCTTCTTAAACCCGGGCAGGGCTGAAAATATTTAGCCAGGGATGGACCGAAAAGCTAAACCGTCGAAGCAACGCTATATCAACTGGCGAGACATCAATGATCAGATCGCAAGAAGGTTAGTATGATGTACTTTTTTTCTGTGTATTTAATTGTGTTTTTTGCAGACGTCAAGCACAGTAACGTTTTTGTGCTGTTAAAAGTATGTTTGACCGCCGTAGACCGGCTATCGATTGATGATGCTCGGTCATCGATGTGTTGACGAAGCCCGATAATGGCGATGTCCATCGATGACAGCTAATCTGTTTCTATGGTATCACGTCCACATGTGTAAAGACTAAGATATACTTGAACCAAGCTAGGACAAATTTATATCATCGCATAATTTAGTACAATGCAGAATTAATAATTTAGCCATTAGAAGAAACTTGAATAACTGAATTTGGCACGACACGTCTCATGGTGATAATATGTCATCGGCGGAGGGACCGTGGCCTTGGATTGTCGTTGGCACTTCTTCGTAAATTCAGTACTATATACATAGACATTTATTTCCATCGATGTAAATGTAGACTATGTCAGAGTAAGGTGACATTGATTAATAAAACTAGTAAAACTTATGATCAGTGTGTTCAGATATATGCTAAAAAAACAATGAAAATTGTATGATGTTTGAAAACTATAAATTCAGTCAGTATTTATTTAAACATTAAGTTTTTACAAAGTTTTGTTAGTTTGTATTTTTCTGTTAGTTTAATTATGAGATACACATCTGACTATATTTATCATAATTTTATCAAGTTTCTGCATGCACTTTGACACCCACTTTAAAATTAGTTTCACCTTCGAGTAGCAGTATTTATGACTGTTTAATGCTGGGGGAAATTTTCAATGATTGTTTGAAATCCATGGACAGTTGCTGCATGCATGTTTTAAACTAAATCTTCATTTAAACTACTCATTTTATCTGCAACAAGTTGTGTTTATTTTGATGTTTTATTAGCTTTTTAGATGTGACGTCGGATCTATTGTCACCTGTAAGTGATAATTGAAAAAAGATAAGTTTTATTCTAGATAATTATATAGTGAAAATTCATACACTTGATTGATATTGTCTGCTGCATTCTCACAATATGGCTGTGTTTCTCAATTTCTGGTAATCTCATAGGAATAACCAGAGGAAATGCCAATTAGGTGATGATGGAATGAATTATTTCACATTCCTTTGTTGTTGGTTACAGAAAACAGTGATTGTGGCACACACACGCATGTGCATACGCTGCAATTGTTGAGGAAGAAGATACGACAATGTATCTGGAGCAAAGTTCAGCAGCATTCAATGCGCTGCCTGAAGACAGTCATCACAGCACGACACTTTCTGGGATCCATTCCCTAGCTCACTAAATTCTGTCATACTGACCAGTGGAGGTGTATCAGAGTTACCTGCCCCAAGAGACAGCACTTCTATGAAGGTATGACAGCAGTCGTAACTACAAGGGGACTTTTGCGACAAGAGGACTTTTGCGATAAGTTGCATTTGAATCCTTGCTTGTACAGTTCTCTTCACATTGCCCCTAGCTGTATAAAGTAGCACACAGTAATTGCAGTATTGCTTCATATTTCTAAGATAATACAGGTATGGCATTTGAATGAACTCCTAGTAACGGTGTCATGGGGGGACAAAACACAGCTGTAAACACTTATGAATACAACTACTTGTGTAATTAATAACTTCTCGGTTTTTGATAAAATAAAATAAATAACACGTCATTATCACTGAATATTAAAATATAATATAAAAATACACAAAAATACAGTCACTGTATATACATGATACAAAGTGAAACAGTAAGATTAGAACAACAAGTGATAATTGGGAGTGGAATGTGATAGTGGAATTCCTGGTCAATGTGTTGTTATTTAACTAATGGTTACTAATTTGGCTAATGTTTGGTTACTAAAACAATGACTTCTTACATGATTATCAAATGAAATTACAAAAAATTAGTACATGTTTATAATCATGTAGAAAAAGTTTCAAAGTTGTCTAAATACTAATCAGTTAATGCAAGCACTATATTCATTGTAGGAATGAAATCACGATTGATGATATCTGCTGTTGCGGGGAATTATCGGCCACGTCTTGTCCCATGCATCCCTGTTAACATAGATGTCATCTTCGAGAAACAATGATTAAACTGGAGGTTGCGCAACAGAACACAAGTTCGACATAACCGTCTACCCATGCTGATGAGCCACATAATCCATGTGGTGATGGGAAAAAGTTACACTGCCACTAATCACTGTACCAACAGGGGTTGCTTGATCGGGGCAAATGTGCCAAAACCGAGTAAGGAAGATATGCGGGCTGCATGGCTCAATCGTTTTGTACATTAGTCAAGTCTTCGAAGCAAAGTGATATCCCTCGTGCTGCTCTCCAAGCGAGGGCAGGGAACTTTGTCTGATTGGTGGGTTCATGCTGGCAGTACTCGATGAACACTCCGGCCCAACTTGCTGTGAACCCACCAGTAAACATGAGCAACCTGAAATAAACGTGTTCAGATAAATATGCATATGACATTGTAAATAAGATGTAAATTAATCAATGATCCTTTTATCTTAAAATATATCATTAAAGACATGTGGTGCTTTTTAAGAAAAAAATTGTGGCAATATTATAGCATATTGCATCTAATGTTGACAATATGCACTTTTAAATCGCTGTGTGGTATTAGAAACCATTGAGGGTCTATTTCTATAATTTGGAATAAAATGAATTAGGGTATTGCTAGTAAGCTCAAGAAATGTTTATTAATTTGATTGAACCATTCTGAAAGCTGTCAAACATAAACATCTTGTCTAAAACCTCTAATGACAATTCCAGTCCCTGCATTCACATATTTGGGTTGTCATCTCATAATGGATAACCAGAGAAAATGTCAATTAGATTATTATTGTGAAAAGACTAGGCACTATAATTTACTCTATGATCCATTCTATACTTTGGGCAGTAGTAGGAACTATGCACTATGTTCACAAATATACCTGCCATTTTCACTACATAAAAATTATAATGGTTCCATGTGTTGTATCTATAAGTAATGATAACTATTATTTTTTTATTTATAGTGCTTCTTTGTTTGATGTTGTATTGTTGCTTCTTATTTGATGCATTAACGTTTATTGCAACACAATTATATAAAATGTATGCACAGTGTACTGTACGTTGATGGATCTAGTTGCCAGTTATCTATCTGTATATGGTTCAGTGCAACCAATACATTCCGAAGCACCAGTTTCTCGAACAGAGAATTTCAAATCCGACTTTTCTAATACACAGCAGTCCACCTGTAATAAAAAATCGAACATTAAGAAATGTTTTATATGAATCATTGCAAACATGGATTATTATTCTGAATGAACATAATTTCACAAAGCATGAATTCTGACACATTTCCTGTATTCATCTCGTCACTAATATCTCTGGGTTCTTTGAAACAAACTCATTATCTATGTTTATATATGAATCCATAAGACACATGCAAAATGATGAGAAGATAACCCTGCAGTTTATGTTCAAATAAAATAATCGTAACTGCCTGCCATTGCTGTGTAGGCGGTGCATTTAGATCATGATATATGAATCAATATAGCTGTTATTATTACAAATGTGATGGGTGTCCACACCTGGGGATGCAAAAAAACAGCAAGGTATTGACTATTCATTTGTATGGATTTTTTTCCACAAAGGCACACCTGCTCAATTGTGGGACCTGATTCATTTAATTTCATTGGAGCTATTCAATACAATTTATGTTAAATGATAAACCCCACCAAGTCTTAACAAATTTTTATTACCATAAAACGTAATAAGTGACACATACTTAGTCTAATAGTTGAATCGGCAAAGCCTGAGGTCACTGAGGTGACCCGGGCCAACTAAGCGATCATATTTCGCTTGTCATAATAATACGATCATTACGCAGTCCGGACTCAGGATAATAATATTTAAGCAATAACAATAATAGACAACTTAATATTTACCTTCATCAATATGCTCCGTGCGTTGCCGAGTTGCAGCCATTTCATGACTGCAGACAAACTTGTCACCGCATCAACAAATTGGTTCGGCACCGCCACCAGTTGACACCGTCTCTGCTAGTTTTGTTTTTGTACGTTCAGTTTCCCGTGTGTCTTTCATTTCGTGGTCACTCGCCTCTAGTGTATCTTCCAATACGTGCCTTTGTCTTTGCGGCTGGAATCTATATCCAGATACTTCTACATCCGTTAAATGATCCGATTTATATAATCCATAACAAACACGCCATTTTTTTTTTTCTCTGCGCACAGCGCCTCCAGACGGATTTATGAATAACTAATCTTTGGAGAAGCCTCAGCGTACTGACGTCATTCTTCGTCGACAATGGCGTAGCTCATAGTATTTCGATGGCTGGGTGTTCAAAAATATTTTTCAGGTAAACGGCTGGCGTAAAAAAATTGAGTATATGTGGAAATTGTTACTTTATATTAACTCTATTAGGTGTACGCCACGAAACCGTTGCCTTTTTTTGCCCTTTAATGCTATGCATTTCAAAGAGTGAATAGAAACTAACAATTTCAAACGATAATCACATTTTTAATGTCAATGGTTTATGAATACATTTTTTAAACAAATCATCTGTCGAACTTCATTAGATCCGCCATTTTTGATAGTCTGTGACGTCACTGTTGCTAGTGGAAAATATGTGTAGGTTTTCGAAACAATCGCTAGGTGGCGCTGTGTTACGTTATCCCGTCCAACAAGCCAAGATGGCTTCGTATTAGTAAACGAACATTTGTTCAGAAATAGATGAATTTCGGTTGCAACGATAATGGCTAACATTTTCAAGATAAAACTGAACGTGCTGGTAAACACGGTAATGAAGACCCGCCGGATGCCGAAATGCAAAGGGAAGTACCACGCCAAGGTCACATTGACAAGTGCAAAGTTTATTGTTTTGGTGAACAGCGAAACTCGCCGTATGCTGTCAGTGTCTGGAAGCGATCAGCTATTCCACTGCACGGAGAGCCTGGCGGTGAAGGTAATTATGTATGTGTCTAGTATATTACAATTAAGGAATGTTTGCCTAAAAGTTCATCATGATAATTAAAATAATTAAAATAGCTATATGCTATTTAAATTATTTAAATTATCAGATTTAAATTAACGGAGTCATTCGATCACCGTGTGGCGTGTCCGTGACACCGGCGATATCACGTATGTCCACGGATTTATGTCGATGGCTACATCGTCCTCGGTCGACCCCGGGATTCGGTGACAGTTCCTACTTAGTCACAGCCATGTGCTATTCTCTTCTCAGGTACGTGACGGAACTTGGTCATTGGCGGGAACTTTGGCGGATGTAGATGGTTGAAATTGGTGGTGCAAAAAAGTTGAAAAACAAGAGGAAATATTGATTGATAAGTACTATTCTTATGTGAAGATTATCCATAAAGTAGTACTAGACATGTATTGGGTAATAATTTGGTTAAAGGTTTGTCAGTTAACAGTATTGTTGAGCAGATTAGTGTAGTGGGTGATAAATAGGGAAATCTAGCTTTCGTTAAGTTTGTATACAAGATTGACCAAAACTGATTATTTGATAGAATATTTAACAGATAAAGTATTCAGCACAACAGCTACAGCATTATTCTTATGTGAAGATTATTCATACAGATTTGGTAAAAGTGTGTTAGTTAAAAGTATTTTTGAGCAGATTAGTAACGTGGGTGATCATAAATTCTAGGATTAATTAGGTGAAATATAGTGTACAAGGAAAAAGATCTAATAATATCGCTGTACAAAACAATAGTTAGACCTCATTTAGAATATTGCATACATGTATGGAGGCCATATCGCAAGAAGGATATTGATATACTAGAAAGAATACAAAGGAGAGCAACCAAAAGGATACAAAAACTCAGGAATATTAGTTTTGAAATGCGTCTAAAAGAATGTGGATTAACAACACTAGAAACTAGAAGACTGAGAGGAGATCAGATAGAAGTGTTTAAATATTGAATGGGTATGAAAATATCGACAGAAATATTTTTTCTCATTTAAGGAAGAGATAAGGACTAAAGGACATGGAGTTACATTAGCAAAGAAGTAATGTATACTAGATATTAGAAGTCTCTTTTTCACAAAGAACAATACTTGAATGGAACACATTATCAGCTGATTGTGTAGATGCTAGTAGTGTTAATATGTTTAAAAATAAAATCGACATATACCTAAGAAGGGCGGGGTACATTTACATAGATAGGTTGGACTCTCGATAAGCCAAAGGGCTTCCTTGTCCACCTGCCATCTAGAGTTGATTCTCTAGGTGGCAATCTTGTTAAACGTGGTTATAGGGGCCATACTACTCCGATTTGTCTCAGGCTCGGATAAATACCTTCACCCTAGCTTAACAATGTTTTCAGGGGTCAAGTTCCAAATAGTCCACAGCTGTAAAAAAAATGTAGATTAATTGCTGTGTCCAAGATGGCCATGGCTATTATTATGTACTTAACAGTAGCGATTATGACATGTCATTTTATTATAGACATAGTATCGCCTCTGTGGCTAGGAAATATATGTGTGTCAGTATTCATTGTTCGTTTAATAGGCGTGGTATTTAGAGGAGGGTATGGAACATAATTCTGGAGGGATAAATACAGATAGCAATCACCATTATTTTCACTACCCATGTTCCTTATGAAATCGACTTCATCCTGAAAAATTAAACAATTTTTTAAACTAAAATATATGCACAGTGGAACGTCAATATTAAAAATAACCACTTTGAACTGGATAAAATTAACAGAACTAGCAGATCAAATATTCTATGCTATGACAAATGTGGAAGTATTGATGTACAGATCTGCGGTGACCTCAATTGCGACCTGGCTTTGTTATCGAAGTAACCATAACATTGAGGTTCCATTGTAGCTGTGAGATTCCACTGTAGCAGCGATATCCCATTGTGCTACTAATATTTCTTATTTGTTTATATATGAGAGATATATGTTCATATAGTGTCGTCACACGCTTTCTATGCGGTTGGTTGGCTACTGGTTGACCCATATTACTGCAGCAACCTGAAACACTAGCATTGCTAAAATGAGTAACGCATTTACCATACATTATAACAATTATTACAAAACATAGAATGCGTGTTTTTTCTGCGCCAGTGACGCGTTATTCACAGTCACCATTATGACAACAATGAACTTAGTCCTGCCAGGAAAAAGCACCTATGTTAATAGTTTACAGAACTGACTTCGTTTAACAGAAACGTAGTTATGGAGGCGGATTAATTTTTAACACTTGGTAGCGAATAGCCGGAGTTCGCAAGATGTCTGCCATTATCAGTCTATACTATAGAAGGGATTATATTATAGACTGGTACGCTTCGCAGGATAACCCACAACCATAGGTCATGATATAATGTAAGATATATCAAGTTAAAACACAGGAGTATATAAAATGTCCTCTTCACCAATCAGAGAAATGTACAGTTCACGACGAGAGGCGTTGCGTCACTTCGATAAAAAAAACCGGCAGGTAACACTCACCGTAGCCGAGCCTATTTGTAGAACGGACGACAGCACGTATTGCTCCTGCGCACACAGCTCTTCGAATTGTCGTCCCAGACGAGGGGGAAGGGACACAGCATCACCATGAGCATGTGGCCTTTTTCACACTGGACGTAAATACTGCACAGATAACAGTGCTGGTAGTTACCGTCACGCACGCCTATGCACGTGTCGATGCCGTGACGTCCTGACGGACAGTCTGAGACAGACGAAACGAGCAGCTATTTAAAAACTATTAACCATAACCGTTTTGATGACGTGTGGCTTTCTAGTGTTATCGTTATAACAGTAACGAGTGTTGCCGCACAGTTGACTTTTATCTAATTTATAACACTCGAGTGACATCAGTACGTAATATATTATTCCTGTTGTAATATCAGAAGATTAATATTCAATCGTAATTGTTTACATATATTCGCAATCACTCTGAACTTGTATTACATCGTTGTATTATAATTTTGAAATTTAGGCTTACTGCGTTTGAAGAGAATGTTGTGGTTTTTTTTAATATTGTTCAATACGTTACGTATCTCTTGAACCATTAACTCGAATAATATCCGATGCTTAGAATTGGACACAATGCTTTACTTGTTGCACTTTGCGTTCTGTAAGACCTGTTACCTCCAACAGCACTTTAACTTCTGTTTGAAGCATACCGCTTCGAAACAATTAACGAGCGAAGACTAATCATACACACGTTTTCACCGCTGTCAAATAGCTGAGAAATATAGATAGAACGCATCTGGTCGAGGTTCGCTACAGCAGCGCAAGATTCCAACCTTGGTTCATTCTATTGAGAGTGGGATACTGTAATCACCGAGCCACCGCTCTCCGTAACAAGTAAGCGTAGATGACTGCGGTTAGTGTAAGGAGCAACTGTAGTTTCGTTGTACGTAGTAACACAGACTTACGTCGCTGACATCGACATGTGACGGGATAGTAGCAGAGGTTGCCACGGCACTTCTTGTACGTGAGGATGCCGTTGCGACACCGGAAGTAGTGGGGACATTCTTTGCACGCGGTCGGGTACTGACCATCGGGGAGTCCGTCACAACTGTCAGTGCAGTCTGTAGGACAAGGAATCACCGCAGTGAACGGATGCGAAGACACATTGACCAGATTTGCTGACAGATAAGCCAACACATTTTTCCATTTCAAGTATATGTTTTTTAGAATGTCTTGGTACTCTTGTTTACTGTTTAAAATAGTTTGGCTACAAACCAATATTAACTATACAACTGGTGAGCATTTGATGATGGCGGTTGGCGATGGCGGTGGCGATAGAGACGGCGTTGGCGATGACGATGGGATTAGTGATGGTGAAGGCGATGGCGATGGTGATGATGATTACGGTGATGAAGAAAATTTATATACAGTAGACTTACGATGATTGTTCCAAATACGAACAGGAGACTTACTATACATTTTATAATGAGGGAATGCGGAGACCGCCACTGCAGCCAACGCGAGAACAACAAAGATGAGTTTGTTCATGGCGCTTGAGTTGTTAGCACTGAAACATAGTGACGTCAACTATTCACAACATCAATAAATGCGCCATATTTCTCTGCTGAAGAGAGTATTATTACCTACAAATTCATAACATAATATTTTCTCTATGACATCTGTTCAGATCGTGTGTCCATCTTTCGTATGCTAAACATTTCGGGATAATTGAATTGATTCGCACACATGCAGTTTAATTTAGATGATTTAATGTTCGTATCCACTCGCACGAAGAGCTACCTGAAGCTTATTCAATATAAAATACCTGTTCATAAACGTATGTAATTATATCCTTGTTAGTGTCGATAGTTGGTATTATTACTCGTTTGCTATACATGTTAATTGAATATTTATTACTGAATATTATTGTTACCTTTTACATACTGGTCAGTTATAAAATATATACGTATATTATGACATTATTGTTTATATAGCTATGGTAGGGTTGGCAGCGACCAGTTTAATTTATGAGAAATGGTTTCATAATAATAATTGTTATCTGTACCAACTGGTCACAGCCTTAATTGGCTCCGCTGTCTGCCCGGAATCGTACACTATATAATTGATTGATACGTTTTTAGTTTAAACATACTGTTTGCATATGTGCTTTGAACGATTCCAAAAATAAATAATCATTTATTCATCAGTTCATATCCTTTATCTATGATTTATGTATACATATATATTACCATAATTTCGTACGAACGAGAGCAACGGGAGCAGTCATCTACCTGGTAGTAGCCGTTGAAGTTCGTCTGTCGTCGTCGAATGATTCAAGAAAGGATTTCAGCTGCTTGTAAACGTTTCGCGAACGTTATTTTTTTTTAGACGAGTCCAACCCCACCTAAGAGGGTAGATCGAGTGGACTGGCAGTACATGGCGCCAGTGTGTGACGGAACACAGGCTTGCTTAGTAGAGTAACGATGTCTTGGTTAACCATTTCGATAGAGCTAAATGTTCGTGTCGTTGACCGTGACGTTGTAAAACGCGTAATTGAGTTGAAAAAAGAAAATAACTTTCAGAACCAATTAAATATGTGTGGATCTTTTTATTCTTTGGGCGTTCTTTGCTATCAAAGGTACATTGTCGGAAAGCTGTTTTTATGGGAGAGCCGATAGACCCTGTAATGAGTGTGTTGTGACTGTTTTTCTGCCAAACCAGATGGAGATGCCACAGCTGCACTGCGGTGACACAGATTACTCCCGGCTACATTATTGGTTGATTGTGTTGTCTTACGTGACTCGGTGCCCAGTGCCAACTAACGCGGAACTCAAAGAAGTTGTACTTACTAAAAGCATACATAATAGTGTTGTTTGTCTTACCTACACATTCCGAATTATTAAAAACATAATGGTAAATAAGTTGAATTCAATGTTTCAACAGACTGTTTGCGTCTAACGTAGAACTGTTAGGCCTATGTTGTAGGGAGCCGATTTTAATGGGACTAACGGGAGTCCTGTCGACAAGTCATGTCGTGAATGCAACATAAATAACATTTGTATACGTATATATGCCAACTATCACACGTCACTAAATGCGGCTGGTATGACTGGAGGTGAGTGGGGACTGTGATTTATGTCTGGACAGGACTTCTCAAGACACTTTGATAACAATCTTACAGAGAGTCCTGTCGAGATGTATCGTGATGTTTTGATACGTCCAGTTGTGAATCCATCATAACTCACAGTTGAAACTGTGTTTTTGATAAATCTACGTATAAGAGCCAAAGCGCAAAGGACACTAAATGCGAGTGGAATGACAGGGCGTCTGTGGCAAGTGTGATTTATGTCTGGTTTCACGATAAGATATTTCAAAATAATCATGAGAAATCTTGACAGGAATCTCAGGTGTTCAACAACAACAGGTTCCGACAAAGAACATTGCTTTAAGCAAGCGCAACGTACGTTCGTTACATCTAACAACACACACGTCTCCCTTCTTTACAAATTGATCTTTAATCGCGACAAAAAATCTGAAATGAATTTCTCTATTCAAGCTTGTATAGCAAATTGCTATCAGACTTGATTCTATGCCTATTAATTAACTTGTATCAAGCTGAATTTGCGTTAATAATACTAATTATGCTAATTAGCTAATTACAAATATCCCCAAAGTTGGCCCATTGCCAAAAAAGCTCGAAATCTTCCAGTCACTCATGTGAATACATATCAATCAAAAAAAAACTTACAGTAATTACACTTTCTAGGTTCACCACTGAAAGGATACAGCTGCAAACTAGACTATATGTCATTTCACTCATACTTATGTCACGCGAGACCGGAAGACAGCTGTCAACATATCGCCTTATTATCATTGGAAAATACGCTGTAACAGCGGTTGCAAATGACAAATAACAACTGACCTGATTACAAATGGAGTTTCAGGTCACCATGTCCCAGCCGCCTGCCATGCAGCAGCGCCGCCGTCACCGAATCAACGCAAATGCGGGGCGTTCACAATGCTCGATCACCATGTTAATTCGCATGTTTCCCGCATTAGAATTGTACAAGTAAGGTGTTCACATTGCGCTACCGTAACTGGGATCGAACTAAATCGAATCAAAATTAGATGTGCACACGGCCTTACGAAATTTGTTTAGATAACAAGAAACCTCAGGTTAAGATTACTGTCGTTTATGCATATATGCGGAATCTGCTTTGGCATCTTTCTTTGTTACAGCTATGCACCACGGGAAGTTTGGACGGCGTGGTCGGCCTGCGACAGTCTGCCGACGTCCTGGCTGAGGAACTTTTGTGACATCTAGGCTACACCACACTGACCATCGACTTCGACTGTGACGGCTTGACGCGCTGCCGCATGTCGATACTGCGACTCCATGACCGGATGCACGCGACGCGACACCATCTGGATGCTGCTGGTACAAGCCACTCTCTACTCCTCTACTCAGGTGCCGTTCACTGCCTGTGTCGTTGCCTAAGCGTGCTTGCTGATAAGCTTAGCTTCGACTTTTGCGATTGTTAATTCGTGGTAAGACAACACGTTTATTGTGTGTTGGGGTTAGTTGCGGATACAGGGCTGGTCATGAAGTAAGTATTGCGTTCGTAACGTCTCTGACATGTAAGTGAATGTAACTCCCATTTATTGACCCCAGAGGTGGCGGCGTTAAGCAAACGTCCATTAGGGTAATTGTGAGACTTAACAATCCGTACGAGGGGTCACGGAGGTCTCGCTCGGTGCGTGTGTGTTGCTCAGTTCGACGGGGGGCATGTCGTCAGTGCCTTGGCTTCCTGTTGACAGGGATCGTGCCATGAGTGTTCTACCTGCTGGGACTTTGTGAATGGTGTCGCCCTGACACTCAGCTCAGCGAGTGACAGTAAATCACCAGGCATGGGTGACAATGGTTGACAAATGCGGCCTGTGCTATGTATACATTCACACTTTGCTGTGCCCGGGGGGAGTAGGCTCCACTGTGTCAGTGGAGGGTGGGGTTATTTCCCCCTTTACGGTTTCTATCAATGTGGATTTTCGCTTAACGCATGTGTTTTCTGTCGATATACTATTATGCAATACATTGTATCAGCATACATTCAAGCAGCTGATTGTGTGATAGGCTTTTTGTTGTTCTTGGATGCTTATCATTTTATCATTTACCTTACTACTGTATGTCTTTCACTGTACAAACAGCCGAGCGCACACTACAAGTGAGCGCCAGGCAATCCAGTTTTAAATAAACGATCTAGATTGCCACATTACCATTACAAGGTATTTTGTGTTTTATGTAACTACCGTAAACAGCGCCAGGCCCAACTGTAGCTAATTAGTGAGTATTCAGGGCACACCTCCGAGCTGGACGGGCGCAGGCACGCAAAATGGTAACTCGGTTCCAACCAACGGAACTGGTACATTACAACATCCATTGTTTGCATTATAATGTGTTAATGTAGTTGGTGACTTCAGCCGGTCGTCGGTAGGAGGAACTTGCCTTGCCTTGCCTATCCCGTAGACTTAGTGGACCGTTGGGGCGCCACAGATGACCTGGCAACCAGCTCCCTCCATTCCTCTCGCCTCTCAGCTTTCCTCATGGCGGCGCCCAGTGTCATGCCCGTCCATTCCGAGATGTTGTCCTCCAATCTCTTTTTCTGTCTGCCTCTTCTTCGCCCTCATTGCACTGTGCCCTGCAGGATTGTCTTGGCAAGCCCTGTGGAGGAACAACGATAGCATAATGTAGATATATGTATCATAACACTTGCGAGTGGGTATTAGACGTGATGTTCTTACGAACTCAAAAGCAGTCGGTACATGTTAGTCAGCTTGACTTTATGATTGATCAGAGAGACAGCTGAACGAAAACAGTCGTTTATATACATTTCTGATTGCGTTTCAAATTCTGTAATAGCAAAGTGTGACACTAAAGTAAGGCACATGACACGAAAACTGTAGGTGAATCCGAACTAATAGTGCGAAATGTATTTTTAAATTCACATACAGACGCCCTATTAAGGCGAATGTCACACAAGTACTCGCTCGCACGCATCCAATCAATATACATAATGTTTTTTTTTGTTGGTCATTACACGAAGCAGAAGGCACTGCCACTGGCAACAGCATGCTTTCACAGTTGAAACTATTAATTGTATTCAGTACATCTACGATTGTCAAACAACACAGGTCACCAAATGCGGGTAGAAAGACCGGACGTGTGTGACATCTGTGATTTATGTTTGGTTTCCCAATAGGACATCTGAAAACAATCACAGCACATCTTGGTAGTAATCGAAGGCGTCCCACGAAACAGGTCTCCGGTTATTCAACTTTCTTTAACAGTAATCACTAGACATTAAAACACCTGCACACTTTCCGGAGATAATGACAGTAGATTTCTTTTTTTCAGTTCATGTCATTAGCGTTTTCATCTTGACAATCCACAGTATATGGTTTTTATCCATCTCAGTATTTACAGTGTTCCACGGAGCTACTACATTTCTTAAAACAAATAAAATTTGTCAACAAAAAGACGTTCGTTGTTCTCCTGGCGTGTAAGAGGTTCCCGGCAACCGATGCTACATCCCGGTCACCTGCCGACGTCGGCGATGTAAGTCTTTGTTCTTTGTACTACGTACGCCCAAACTACAGTTGCACCTTGCAAAAACGACAGTAATCTTAGCCTGAGGTTTCTTATTATCTAAACAAATTTCGTAAGGCCGTGTGCACATCTAATATTGATTCGATTTAGTTCGATCCCAGTTAGGGTAGCGCAATGTGAACACCTTAATTGTCCAATTCTAATGCGGAAAACATGCGAATTAAGAATAAGATGGTGATCGAGCAATGTGAACGCCCCGCATTTGCGTTGTTTCGGCGACGGCGGCGCTGCTGCATGGCAGGCATGGCGGGCGGCTGTAGTCTCGCGAGACATGGTGACATGAAACTCCATTTGTAATCAGGTCAGTTGTTATTTGTCATTTGCAACCGCTGTTACAGCGTATTTTCCATCGATAATATGGCATATGTTGACAGCTGTCGCTATGTTGATAGCTGTCCGCTCTCGCATGACATAAGTATGAGTGAAATGACATATAGTCGAGTTGCCTGTCTCTCTCTCTCTCTCTCTCTCTCTCTCTCTCTCTCTCTCTTTCTGTCCTTCGTGTCCGATGATGACATCAGTGTAGGGTTTCGTCCGTTACGTGCTTTGCTCGTTGGTGAGAGAATAGTCCAATTTGAGATGTAAAGCCTCTCCCGCAGTTGACACAGAAGATGACAGGGGCAGAAGCATCAGGAAAGCCATGGCGTAGATTGTGATCATGTTGGTATTTTTTTTCAATGTGGCTTTTTCCTTTGTGAATGGCTTGCTTCCACCTTTACGTGTCGTTTGACTACATCTTTGTATCGCAGCCGTTGTCCTCCACGAAGACGTTTCCTTTTGGTTAGTTCTCCATAGAATACAGCCTTTGGTAATCTGTTGTCATTCATACGGATGATATGTCCAGTCCAACGGAGTTGGGAAGCCGTTAGAGTGGCTTCTATGCTGGACATATTAGTCCGTCTCAAGACTTCAACATTTGGAATGTGATCTTTCTATGAGATCTGCAGGATTTGTCGTAGATGTCGGAGATGCACTTTGGAGAGTTTTCAAAAATGGCGACGATAGAGAGTGTATGTCTCTGCTGAGTACAATAGTGTTGGAAGCACAATTGCCTTGTACACCTTGCACTTTGTGGAGACTGAAATAACATTTTGTGACCATACACGCTTCCACAGTCCTCCAAAAGCTCCAGAGGCAGCTTGAATACGGTTGTTAATTTCCACATCAATGGTGTTGTCAGATGCAACAGTGCTGCCTAGGTACGTGAAGTTCTTAACTGCTTTTAGTGGCATGCCATAGATTTCAACATGTGGATCGATTGAGGTTTGGCCGGGTGGTGGTTGGTAGAGCGACAAAGTTTTCTTTGTGTTGACTGTAAGTCCAAACATGGTTGCAGCTTGTTCAAACTGCTTGCATATCTCTCTGATGTCTTCTAGTGTATGGGCAACGATAGCAGCAGCATCTGCAAATAGTAGTTCACAAATGCAGAGTTCTCGAGATTTTATGCTTGCCTTTAGTCTAGCCAATTTGATTAATTTTCCATCGGATCTAGTGCGGATGAAAACTGTACTAAGGTGCTCGGACACTGTAGACAATAGTGCTGCCAGAAAGAGAGTGAACAAGGTGCCAAGACACATCCTTGCCTTAGTCCATGGCTAATCTCAAAATGATCAATAGTTGATCCACCGATAGACACTGCTCCAGCTATACCATCGTGGAATTCTTGAATTATCTTGACAAACGTCTCGGGACATCCGTATCTCCTTAGTAAAGTCCACAAGGTTGACCTGTACACTGTGTCAAAAGCTTTCGACAGGTCAATGAAGACCATGTAGAGGCTTTGCAGTATCATTTCAGTGGTGTACCTAGAAATTGTAATTACTGTAAGGTTTTTTGATTGATATGTATTCACATGAGTGACTGGAAGAACTCGAGCTTTGTTGGCAATGGACCAACTTTGGGGATATTTGTAATTAGCTAATTAGCATAATTAACGCAAATTCAGCTTGATACAAGTGAACTAACAGGCATAGAATCATGTTTGATAGCACTTTGCTATATAAGTTTGACTCGAGGAATTCATTTCTGATTTTTTGTCGCGATTAAAGATCAATATGTAAAGAAGGGAGACGTGTGTGTTGTTAGATGTAACGAACGTACGTTGCGCTTGTTTAAAGCAATGTTCCTTGTCGGAACCTGTTGTTGTTGAACATAAATCACACTTGCCACAGACGCCCTGTCATTCCACTCGCATTTAGTGACGTTTGCTCTTTGGCTCATATACGTAGATTGAGCAAAAACACAGTTTCAACTGTGATTTATGTTGGATTCACAATTCAAGACTGGACTCTCTGTAAGATTGTTATCAAAGTTTCTTGAGAAGTCCTGTCCAGACATAAATCACAGATCCCACTCACCTCCAGTCATACCAGCCGCATTTAGTGGCGTGTGTTATTTGGCTTATATACGTATACAATTGTGATTTATGCTGCATTCACAACAGGACTTGTCGAAACGTCATACTACATCTCGACAGGACTCCCGTTTGTCCCATTAAAACCGGCTTCCTACAACGATTCGACATTTGTGACGCATTCGGCGGTGTTTTTTTACCCTTCTCCGTATTCATGATTTTACCGTGGGCTGTTAAGCAATATTATAACAGCTTGGATTTCTCAACAACACGACACGTTTATCAAAGTAATACTTACCCCAGCCGAACTGTTTACCATAGAAACCTCTTTCTTCTATTAAACATGGTCGTAGTCCATCATTCACTGACACCATGTCCCGCCAGTCCACTCCACCTACCCTCCTAGGTGGGTGGGGTTGAAGTCGTTCAACCAAAAAACACTGATGTTCGCGAAACGTGTAAAAGCCGTCTAGCGAATATGCATGAACTGCGTACAATCATTCCACCGTAATTATCATAATCAGACCCGTACATATTGGTATATAAGTTTGTCGTTCTGTCTGAGCGAACGTTTTTAAAGTCTGGACAAGACTGTTAGTTTACTCTAATTGGTTTGGTTTGTCACAATCAAAATAATGCGCGAAACCACCGTCGAGCTTTCACTTTGTCAACAGTCTTGATAAAAATAAATATATGACACTAACAACTTTTCCCTTACATCTTTGTCATAAACTAATCTCATGATACTAGAATTTGAACAAAATATACAACGAAATGCAAGTGTCCGGGCAGTTATATTTTTCATTGGGTACTTAAATGTTCAATCGTAGACGATTGATTAGGGTAAATGCCTTTTCCTCAAACATCGCCGGGTAACTCTGCTAATCAAACATAGGCCTAACAGTTCTATGTTAGACGCAAACAGTCTGTTGAAACATTGAATTCAACTTATTTACCATTATGTTGTTTAATAATTCGGAATGTGTACGTAAGACAAACAACACTATTATGTATGCTTTTAGTACGTACAACCTCTTTCAGTGTGTCTGGGCACCTAAGCATGCCTGTGTTCCGTCACACACTGGCGCCATGTACTGCCAGTCCACTCGATCTACCCTCCTAGGTGGGGTTGGACTCGTCTAACAAAAAATATTAACGTTCGCTAAACGTTTACAAGCAGCTGAAATCCTTTCTTGAATCATTCGACAACGCCAGACGAACATCAACGGCTACTACCAGGTAGGTGTCTGCTCTTGTTGCTCTCGTTCGTACGAAATTATGGTAATATATATGTATACATAAATCATAGATAAAGGATTTGAACGGATGAATAATGTTATTTATTTTTGGAATCGTTCAAAGCATATATGCAAACAGTATGTTTAAACTAAAAACGTATCAATCTATTATATAGTGTACGATTCCGGGCAGACAGCGGAGCCAATTAAGGCTGTTACCAGTTGGTATAGATACTAATTATTATTATGAAACCATTTCTCATAAATTAAACTGGTCGCTGCCAACCCTACCATAGCTATATAAACAATAGTGTCATAATATACGTATATATTTTATAACTGATCCGTATGTAAAAGGTAACAATAATATTCAGTAATAAATCTTCAATTAACATGTATATATTATATACGTTTATGAAAAGGTATTTTATATTGAATAAGCTTCAGGTAGCTCTTCATGCGAGTGGATACGAACATTAAATCATCTAAATGAAACTGCATTTGTGCGAATAAATTCAATTATCCCGAAATGTTTAACATACGAAACATGGACACACGATCTGAACAGATGTGATAGAGAAAATATTATGTTGTGAATTTGTAGGTAATAATACTCACTTCAGCGGAGAAATATGGGGCATTTATTGATGTTGTGAATAGTTGACGTCACTATGTTTCAGTGCTAACAACTCAAGCGCCATGAACAAACTCATCTTTGTTGTTCTCGCGTTGGTTGCAGTGGCTGTCTCCCCATTCCCTCATTATAAAATTTATAGTAAGTCTACTGTTCGTATTTGGAACAATCATCGTAAGTCTACTGTAGGCCCTATATAAATTTTCTTCATCACCGTAATCATCATCACCATCGCCATCGCCTTCACCATCACTAATCCCATCGTCATCGCCATCGCCGTCTCTATCGCCACCGCCATCGCCAACCGCCATCATCAAATGCTCACCAGTTGTATAGTTAATATTGGTTTGTAGCCAAACTATTTTAAACAGTAAACAAGAGTACCAAGACATTCTAAAAAACATATACTTGAAATGAAGAAATGTGTTGGCCTATCTGTCAGCAAATCTGGTCAATGTGTCTTCGCATCCGTTCACCGCGGTGATTCCTTGTCCTACAGACTGCACTGACAGTTGTGACGGACTCCCCGATGGTCAGTACCCGACCGCGTGCAAAGAATGTCCCCACTACTTCCGGTGTCGCAACGGCATCCTCACGTACAAGAAGTGCCGTGGCAACCTCTGCTACAATCCCGTCACATGTCGATGTCAGCGACGTAAGTCTGTGTTACTACGTACAACGAAACTACAGTTGCTCCTTACACTAACCGCAGTCATCTACGCTTACTTGTTACGGAGAGCGGTGGCTCGGTGATTACAGTATCCCACTCTCAATAGAATGAACCAAGGTTGGAATCTTGCGCTGCTGTAGCGAACCTTGACCAGATGCGTTCTATCTATATTTCTCAGCTGTTTGACAGCGGTGAAAACGTGTGTATGATTAGTCTTCGCTCGTTAATTGTTTCGAAGCGGTATGCTTCAAACAGAAGTTAAAGTGCTGTTGGAGGTAACAGGTCTTACAGAACGCAAAGTGCAACAAGTAAAGCATTGTGTCCAATTCTAAGCATCGGATATTATTCGAGTTAATGGTTCAAGAGATACGTAGCGTATTGAACAATATTTAAAAAAAAAACTTTCTCTTCAAACGCAGTAAGCCTAAATTTCAAAATTATAATATAAAGATGTAATACAAGTTCAGAGTGATTGCAAATATATGTAAAAATTACGATTCAATATTAGTCTTCTGATATTACAACAGGAACAAAACATTAAACTTTGCACTTGTCAATGTCACCTCGGCGTGTTACTCTCCTGTGCATTTCGGCTTCCGACGGGTCTTCATTACCATGTTTATCAGCTCGTTCAGTTCTATCTTGAAAATGTTAGCCATTATCGTTGCAACCGAAATTCAGCTATTTCTGAACAGAGCCATTTTGGCTTGTTGGACGGGATAACGTAACACAGCGCCCCCTGGCGATTGTTTCGAAAACCTACACAGATTTTCCACTAGCAACAGTGACGTCACAGACTATCAACAATGGCGGATCTAATGAAGTTTGACAGACGATTTGTAAAAAAAATCGCTCTCTTGCTTATTTCTTCCGTCTAAAAACATAACACTTCGTGCTTTCTGTTTCCGTCTGCTGTGCATACTTTGCCATTTGTCTCCAACTATCCCCGTGTAATCGCCTTCAAGCCTTAACACTCTTTCTCACTCCTTTCCCCTACCTGATTATACTTTGACACATACACTGATGGACTAGATATTGACCATCAGTCTAAAGAGGCTTATACTCACTTCATTCCCACGTTAATACTAAATACACTTTAGGTTTTGTAATAATAAATTAACCTATATACACTAATAACAAACACGACCACAATGCACGGTGTAAAGCGCAATCTATAAAATACAGTGAAGCATTTAAGAAAAATACATCAGACATACAAGAACATTTTGAACGCCAACATTTTGTGTACGTGGATTTCACTAGTGACAGTTTTGTGAAAGAATAGTCGTTTAGTGGCAGTACTATAAATGTCCACCGGATACCTAAACCAGTATCATGGAAACATAACTGCGACAATTGGGGATTGCTGCTGTACAACATTTCAACTCGTCAATTCTTTTATATTCAACTGCAAATGAGGTCGACTTAACTACTGATAACCTTGGTTATCAATAGCAGGGAGTGATTTTTTATGCATTCGTGTATGAGACAAATAACTTGACATATACTGGAGACATGTTTGGGGAAAAGGTGTTACTTGTAATTGCGGACTATTAAAGGTACCACTGATTTGGTTTCTGTCCATTACTTGTAACACAAATGCGCGCATGCATTCACACGCATACGCACACAAACAAAAACAAACACCCATGCACAAGCATTGTGGATTCCTCTGCCGTCAAATATTACCAGCAAAACATCACTGGCCTCCTTGCATGAGTCGTGTAAGTGTCATGTAAGTGTGTCTTCTCACCGGAGCGTAATCACTGGTTTCAGGTCGAGGATTGGCAAGAGAACTTCTACAGACGCCTTACATGAGTCATGTAAGTGTGCGTACCCTGTGATTGGCTGAGATGTGCCACAATTCAACCGCGTCGCCAACTGACGTGTGCAGATGTGTGAGAGTGACGTTTAACTCGCTATTCGCACAAGATGTAAAAGTAAAAGGACGCACGAATAAAATGGACACTATTATCGGATACTTACCCTCACGGTACGTAGAGCTTACATTTATCTAGGTGTCTGAACCGATTGAACGTTTGGGACCATGTCGCAAACAGTGCCGATGGGAGACTGTATTCATCGTTAAATCCCATGTAAATTCGGTGTTTGGCGACGACAACGCAACTATAAGTAAGTGTGATATACCTGCAGTTTGTTGTCGTCTTCCTTGCCCCACACACGTATTACACAGCCATCGGAATGACTGCTACTGCGACGGCCTAGTATGACGACGATTGGACGTAGCATCATAGGTCTTTATTCACAGTAACAGCACAGTGTACAATGTTTGCAGCCCTTATATACCTAACAAAGGGGACGTTCCGGGGCGTTGTTCCGAGCGGCTAATCTGCAACTATTATGCTACCATGAGTGGGTCCTGGCCTACCACATTCTTCCCTCCTTGTGATGTTTTAAAGGTAATCACACTTCCCCTTCTTTTAAGGACTTGCTGTTGGAAGTGTTTTATGAGTATCAGGCTTTGCAGCTGAAAGTTGTCGGTGACTCTCAGCAACATATTGTACAGCGCTTTGAGCATAATGGATATAGCGCTTTATAAATATTAAATAATATTATTAATATTATTATAATATAATCCCCACGTTCCGGACGCCTGTGATTCATGATCTCAGCCATGAGTTGGTGAGATATTCTGGATGCGACGTTCGGTCACATTTATTAATGATGTGTTAAAGATAACCGTCGGTTTTCTTCATTTACATTTGTAAATCAGTGCCATTATGCACAAGTCATGCGTGTTAACTTGCCAGATTGATACTTTTCGTTCGGCCAAAAATGTATACCTTTTGATAGGACAGTTTGCTAAGTGCACCTGCGTGTACACAGCCTAGTTGGCAGTAAAATGTCGGTTACTGTTGACACAATGATGTACTCATACGAATGACATAACGATTATATTAACTGTAATAATAATAATAATTATTATATTGTTATAACTATGAAAACAATAATATCAATAACAATAATAATGGGCATTAATAAAACACCAAGTGTAATACATCACAAACACAAAACACATCAAGGAATTCAATTAAATGAAATAAAAAACAGTGGATTTTTTAAACAATATTTCATGACTAAATTTATCATATGAAATAGCTAGCTAGCAGGAAAGCCAAACCAAACTTAATTTAAATCAAAATACAATATTGCATTAAATAAATTAATCGCTTTAAATATTCCCGTAAACACTGTTCCTACCCACTGGTCATCTCTAATTGTATACACTCCCTCTTGGTCTGCCAGTTATAAATAAACGGGATAATAATCATGAAATAAAAATATGTATTTTGTTAGTCTTTATCAGCCTGCCTATATCAGCCTGCCTGATTCAGATAGCCTGATTCACTCTGCCTAATTCAGCCTGCCTGATTCAGCCTGCTGATTCAGCCTGCCTAATTCAACCTGCCTGTATCAGCCTGCCTAATACAGCCTGCCTGCATCAGACAACCGGAATTAACCTGCCGAATTCAGCCTGCCAATATTAGCCTGCTTTTTATGTCTTCCTGTTTCAGTCTGATTAATTCAACCAGGCTGATTCAGCCTACCTTATTCAGCATTCCATTTAGTCTGCCTGATTGAGCCAGCCTAATTCAGTCTTTCTAATTATGCCTGACCGATTCAGTCTTATTAATACAGCCTGCTTGAATCAGCCTGCCTTATTCAGCATTCCTGATTCAGTCTGCCAGATTCAGCCTGCTTGATTCAGTCTGTCTAATTCAAGTTGCCTATATCAGTCTGCCCTATTCAGCCTGCTTGTTTCAGCCTGTCTAATTCAGCCTGTCTAATTCAGCCTGCTTGATTCAGTCAGTCTAATTCAACCTGCCTATATCACACTGCCTTATTCAGCCTGCCTGTTTCAGCCTGTCTAATTCAGCCTGTCTAATTTAGCCTGCCTGTATCAGTATGTCTATATCAATCTGCCTATAACAGCCTGCCTATATCAGCCTGCCTTATTCAGCCTGCCTGTTTCAGCCTGTCTAATTCAGCCTGTCTAATTTAGCCTGCCTGTATCAGTATGTCTGTATCAATCTGCCTATAACAGCCTGCCTATATCAGCCTGCCTTATTCAGCCTGCCTGTTTCAGCCTGTCTAATTCAGCCTGTCTAATTTAGCCTGCCTGTATCAGTGTGTCTATATCAATCTGCCTATAACAGCCTGCCTATATCAGCCTGCCTTATTCAGTCTGTCTGATACAGTCTGGATGATTCAGCCTGTCTGATTCATCTAACCTATTTCAGTCTGCCTGATTCAGCCTGCGTTATATAAGCTGATACAGGCAGACTGATACAGACAGACTGATACAAGCAGGATGATATAGGCAGGCTGAATGAGACAGGCTGAATTAGACAGACTGAACTAGACAGACTGAATTAGACAATTTCATTCGTAGGTTGTTGACAGACACCCAGTTCGCGCGAGATCGCGACACTGATCTCGCGCGCGCCTTCATAATCCAGGTGGCAGCGGCGCCGAAAACACACGAAAACGCAGTTACCGTTTCTTTCGCAAGATGTCACTATAGTTGAGAAAACCAATAATAATTCATCATTCCGCTGTAACTTAACGTGACAAAACAATTAAATCAATATAGTAAATCCCAATTAAATATAATATCCCATATTACAACTTTGTGATTTTTTCAATAAAAAACATAACTAAAGGAAAAGCATTACATGTAAATACAAGGTACATTAAACATAAGAGACAATCATAGAAGTTCACGCACTTATGTGCTGTAGGGTCCTGGCAAAGTGACAGTGAATTAAGAACAACTCTAAATAATGCTGTCACATATGTTGTGGCATGTGCTGTGTTACACAACATTGGGATAGGTCAGGGTAGGGGGATATAATTAACATTGCCACTGATAACGTTGACCTGCCACCACCCAATGATATACCTTTCATTCCTGTTGCAGGAAAAACGATGGAGCTGTGATGAGAGGTCACCTTCTTACTCATATATCTTTAAAATCTGCTCAAGTTGAGTGTTGCGGATTTGCTGCGAGATATAATCTTTACTGTGTAATATACATAAATATACATATAGGACAATCACATTGCACATCAAAGACGATATATTGCAAAACGTCTGCACTCTTCGATTTCAATATATTTAAATATATGTATATATATATATATATATATATTATACAAATACATATATATATACACAATACATATATATATATATATATATATATATATATATATATATACAAATATATATATATATATATATATATATATATAATATATATTATATATATATATATTTTATTTATATATATATATATATATATATATATATATATATATATATATATAATAACAAACATGACCAGTTATACACAAACACAATATGCTTGTGGAACACTATGACCGTTATGTTAATTGTATCCAGAAAATACACACAGTAATCTATTCGAAGATGGAAACCGGCTGAATGTAATGTTGGTTTCCTCTGAACTATGAAAATATTGTGGACCTCACACATAGTCCACACAGTTGGTGATAAGGTGATTTCTTGAACGATTAGTGGGGCAGACTGCACTTACTATTCACTTACAGACAGTATCGGCGGAACTAGTGAACTAACGACGTAACGACATAACATAACTAAATACAATCTATGCACACTAAAACCTGTCAAAGAATCCCTTGACTATGACGGTGCTCTTTTATGTATAGGACGTTAAATGTACGTACCGTAACTGGTGTATTTGCCTATTTGGGCGCACTACCGTAGGAGGGGCAGAATTGATCAGTGTGCAAAACACATTTTACAGTAGCAGCTTTACATTGTTCCCATGACACATCGGATAAGTCGGGAAGAATTCAGCCTCGATGTTAATACGGCTCAAAATTGTATAATCGGTTACACAGTCATATATGTGAATGAAGTCTCCAGTTGACGACTACAACTCTTCGACTTCACAAAGTGACCTGACGGGGCCGTACCGCCCGAAGACTCGCACCGTCACCGAGTGACACTCTCGACGTGTGCAGGTGCAAGTGAAGGAACAGACGGTGGTGCCCTCTGCCGGTCGTTCAGTCGCCGTCACGTGACACCGCCGGAAGTAGCCGTCGAACGGGCCTGCGTAGAGCGGGTTCACTTCCATGTAGACGTGAACCTACACAACAGCGTGTTTAACTGAGAGACGATTATTATATAGATGTGTCCTCTGCTAATCTGTTCATCACGTGACGTCTTTCATTGGCGCCACAGAGCGGAAATAATTCCGTGGGTTCTGTAAAATGTTTATGCGAGAGAGGAAATTTTGCAAAAGATAGAGGAGAGGGGAGATATGTGGTGGAGAGTAGAACACAAAAGTAGAGTATGTGAAGGAAAGCGAAATATGTGACATAATGTGCAAAGCGTACATCCGTACAAAAACGGTACTTTTGAAAGATTGAGCGAAGGGTAATCGAGTCTAGTTGAGTTGATACAATAATGAATAATAAACGGCTAAAAACAACTATGTGAAAAACCGTTTCGCCAAATGTAGGTCTGCAAACATAGTCAATTAGCCAATTTGCATAAAATTAACACAAACGAAACATGTTTTCCAGGATCATGTTATGAGAAAGATGTACAAATTCAAATACGAAAATAGTAATAATAAAAGGTACACAATGACATTAATCTTAACATTGAGGCAAAGTTACGTCGCACGTTACACCACTGACCACAACATCATCATTATCATTATTATTATTATAAAATGTTTTTTTCTATTCGGTACACACAAGTAATGTCCATATCCTACATAATCAAATCGCACATAATAATTACAATAGACTTGCGACAGTGACTTTTAACTTTTAAATCTGGAAAAAATACCAAAGCTTCAATGTGCAGTGGAACCTAAAACGACGAAGAGAAGCATTGATGGATAAGAATCGACTATTTCACTTAATGTAGTGTCATAATTCGTAAACTTCATATCACTACCTGAGTGTTGTCATTGCAATCGCAGTCACGCAGAGTGACGATTACGTGGGCCGAGGTCTCCGATTGCGACATGTTTGCTTTGAGAACGAAGTCCATCGGAGAGTCGGGTGACGTCACTTCCGCGCAAGTGCTGCGGTCGTGGTCAGTGAAGACAGCACAGTCACCAAACTCTCGAAACCCTGTTGCCATGGCAACGACTTCCGCTGAAGCAACAGAACAAAACGTTACTCTTATCGAAATGTGCGTAGTGTCGACATAGAGATACGTTAGTGATTGGTTAATATTTCACACATGTTACAAATGTATAAAACCGAGTATTTCTGATATTTCCCACTTACAATAAACGTCATTGTTCCAGCAATGTACACTAACCATAAACTTCCACTTCAGACAGCATCAACAGTTCCGACTTCATCATGCAAAGTACACTTGCCATAAACTTCCACTTCAGACAGCATCAACAGTTCCGACTTCTTCATGTAATGTACACTTACGATAAACTTCCACTTCAGACAGCATCAACAGTTCCGACTTCTTCATGTAATGTACACTTACGATAAACTTCCACATCAGACAGCATCAACAGTTCCGACTTCTTCATGTAATGTTCACTTACGATAAACTTCCACTTCAGACAGCATCAACAGTTCCGACTTCTTCATGTAATGTACTCTTACCATAAACTTCCACTTCAGACAGCATCAACAGTTCCGACTTCTTCATGTAATGTACACTTACCATAAACTTCCACTTCAGACAGCATCAACAGTTCCGACTTCTTCATGTAATGTTCACTTACGATAAACTTCCACTTCAGACAGCATCAACAGTTCCGACTTCTTCATGTAATGTACACTTACGATAAACTTCCACTTCAGACAGCATCAACAGTTCCGACTTCTTCATGTAATGTACACTTACCATAAACTTCCACTTCAGACAGCATCAACAGTTCCGACTTCTTCATGTAATGTACACTTACGATAAACTTCCACATCAGACAGCATCAACAGTTCCGACTTCTTCATGTAATGTACACTTACCATAAACTTCCACTTCAGACAGCATCAACAGTTCCAACTTGTTCATGCAATGTACACTTGCCATAAACTTCCACTTCAGACAGCATCAACAAGTTCCGACTTCTTCATGCAATGTACACTTACGATAAACTTCCACTTCAGACAGCATCAACAGTTCCGATTTCTTGATGCAATGTACACTTACCATAAACTTCCACATCAGACAGCATCAACAGTTCCGACTTCTTCATGCAATGTACACTTACCATAAACTTTCACTTCACACAACGTCAACAGTTCCGACTTCTTCATGTAATGTTCACTTACGATAAACTTCCACTTCAGACAGCATCAACAGTTCCGACTTCTTCATGTAATGTACACTTACGATAAACTTCCACTTCAGACAGCATCAACAGTTCCGACTTCTTCATGCAATGTACACTTACCATAAACTTCCACTTCACACAGCTTCAACAGTTCCGACTTCTTCATGTAATGTACACTTACCATAAACTTCCACTTCAGACAACATCAACAGTTCCGACTTCTTCATGCAATGTACACTTACCATAAACTTTCACTTCACACAACGTCAACAGTTCCGACTTCTTCATGTAATGTTCACTTACGATAAACTTCTACTTCAGACAGCATCAACAGTTCCGACTTCTTCATGTAATGTACACTTACGATAAACTTCCACTTCAGACAGCATCAACAGTTCCGACTTCTTCATGTAATGTACACTTACCATAAACTTCCACTTCACACAACGTCAACAGTTCCGACTTTTTCATGTAATGTACACTTACGGTAAACTTCCACTTCACACAGCATCAACAGTTCCGACTTCTTCATGTAATGTACACTTACCATAAACTTCCACTTCAGACAGCATCAACAGTTCCGACTTCTTCATGCAATGTACACTTACCATAAACTTTCACTTCACACAACGTCAACAGTTCCGACTTCTTCATGTAATGTTCACTTACGATAAACTTCTACTTCAGACAGCATCAACAGTTCCGACTTCTTCATGTAATGTACACTTACGATAAACTTCCACTTCAGACAGCATCAACAGTTCCGACTTCTTCATGTAATGTACACTTACCATAAACTTCCACTTCACACAACGTCAACAGTTCCGACTTCTTCATGCAATGTACACTTACCATAAACTTCCACTTCACACAACGTCAACAGTTCCGACTTCTTCATGCAATGTACACTTACCATAAACTTCCACTTCACACAACGTCAACAGTTCCGACTTCTTCATGCAATGTACACTTACCATAAACTTCCACTTCACACAACGTCAACAGTTCCGACTTCTTCATGCAATGTACACTTACCATAAACTTCCACTTCACACAACGTCAAGAGTTCCGACTTGACACCGTCACTGTTGATTTGTATGAACAGGTAGCGCCCACTGACGACTTGTGAGCACGTGAGTGTTGTCGTTGTCTTTGGAAAGACGCCATTGAAGACGACACACACATGGTGGGTCAATGTAAACAGACCAGTGTCTGACGTCGGCAGAACGTCTGTTAGGCCGACCTTGAAGTCGTGCAGACGGTCATCTGAAACATGTCACATACCGTTTTAGGGCGCGATGGCGCAGCGTGTAGAGCGCGGGCAGTCAATCACGTGATTCCTGGTTCGAATCCTGACGATAACGTTTCGATCCTTGGACATGTTCGGTCGTTCCAGTTCACTCATCTCAATGAAAACTGGTATTAGAAGTGGTTGATAGTTGTGTACGAGTTGCATTTGCGCAGTAATTGCAGCTTGGGTATATACTTCACATAGAAACATACGCGGGAACAAGGGGGATAGGTACTTGCTGGTATTTTGGCGGGGCTGTCGTATCGGTTTGACCCCTTCCCCCAGTAAATGAGAAACTAGGATGCGAAGCGGCGTAAATGTCTTAAGTGCACGCACACGCACGCACACACACGCAAACACACGCACGCACGCACACACGCAGACACACACACACGCACACACGCACACACACGCACACACGCACACACACGCACGCACACACACACGCACACACTCACACACGCACGCACACATGCACATACACATACACATACACACACGCACGCACACGCACACACGCACACACGCACACACACGCACATACACACACACGCACGCACACATGCACATAAACACACACACACACACACACACGCACGCGCACACACACGCACACACGCACATATGCACACACTCATACACACACAACATGCACACACGCACGCACACACGCACACACGCGCACATGCGCACACGCACACATACGCACACATTGTGAGGATAGAGGGAGCGTAGGCATTTTGAAGGCGGATATATTACTTTTCTCTGGCGGTGGGACGTTAGTTAGTTATGATCCTGCTGCCAACTATTTTCCGTGGATTTTCATTCGGTGATCGAGAAACAAGTGTAAGAAACGTTCCAGCGTCTCCCAATGTACGGGCCACTGTCTGTTATCAAGTACTCATTCAGACAGCTGAGAGACAACGAGAAATACTAATACTAAACAGCAATTTCCTATAATTTGTTTTCTACATTGTCAAAATCGATAGAATTCTTTGAATTCTGAACTGCCGTTTCAAAAGTTACACATGTCCTTCCCCCCACCCTGCCTCAGTTCACGCATCTCCACGAATACTTGGCTACATACGGCGGCAAGTATTTGCGTTCGAATAGTCGTGCATCATTTGCAGCGTAGAGGGGTCATTCTCTGACAAATCACGCTAAAGATGCACTTAACAGGTTTGCCAGAAAGTGACGTGAAAGGCGTACTCAGTACTGCACTCTATACGAACCTACCATTATGTGGACTATAAGGTAACTGTACACTTACCGTGTCGATCAGACCTGTTGGTGATGTTTAGTTTAAACACAAACGTCTCGATGCCGAAGTCAACAGCCCACCATGGGTAGCCAACTGTTGGTCCCGCAGTCGCCGTACTGGTATGACCGTTGTCCAAATCGCCGTTTCTGTTGCCGTCAACTGCCTTCGAAGCTGCTGTGAAACTGGCGAAGGTGGAGCTTTGGTAAGTCGGCTTTCCCAAAGCGATGTTCCTCTCCGCTAAACACATCAATACAAACATACTAAACTACGTATATATATATATATATATATATATATATATATATATATATATATATATATATATATATATATATAATATATATATAATTATAAATAGATGATGATAGTAGATAGATAGATAGATAGATAGATAGATAGATAGATAGATAGATAGATAGATAGATAGATAGATAGAAAGATAGAAAGATAGAAAGATAGAAAGATAGAAAGATAGATAGATAGATAGATAGATAGATAGATAGATAGATCGATAGATAGACAGATAGATAGATAGATAGATAGATAGATAGATAGATAGATAGATAGATAGATAGATAGATAGATAGATAGATAGATAGATAGATAGATAGATAGTTGAGACTTTTCACGACTACATCTGTGTTCTACCCATCTCAAGTCGCTAGAGATTATCGTGCCCAGAAACTTGAAACAGTTCACCCTTTCGATAAGTTCACCGTTAATAATAATGGAAGCAATTGGGGTTTACTTCTTCCTAAAATCAACGATCATCTCCCGTGTATTAGACGCATTTACTTGAAGGCTGTTATCGTCATACCATAAGGCCAACCTGTTCACCAAATGGTGGTGTTCGGACTCATCTGAGTTCGTCATCAGCCCTTCCGATGTGGTGTCATCTGCGAACGTTGCACATTTGTGAACAAGTAGTAGTAGTAAGTAGTAATACCTCCAACAACGTCTACAGCTGGCAAAAGACCTCGTCGGAGTTTTCTAGAATTCCAGATAGGTTATGGAGAAGGTCCTACACGAATAATCGACAGTCACATTCCCTTTCCCACTTTCCACCCGGATAGCGATACTCAATGTGCGTCGTTTGCCGACAGTATCGGCGGTAAACACTCAGCCATCCTATTGGCGATCAATATAAACAACGAGATCGATCACGACGGGAGATCACGTGCAGTCCGGCCAGTCGCGACGTACAAAGCAGGCGTGTTCGATCAAACTCGCTGCACTCATTTGTATGGGCCAAAGTGCTTCTGAGCGTTCAGCCATGACGAGCTCGTGCTGATTATTGTGGATGGACTAAATATTTAATTATGTTTTTGTGTATCCGGGAAGTGCATATCGCGTTTATTTGCATGTGCGTTACGCCGTATGTGGCTGGAAATATTGATTAGCTTTGATAAACCAGCCCGTGTTGAAAACTAACCTTATCCTCTCTTTTCTCCTGAAGCTACACACTACAATATTATTAAGCTGTTTACAATCTATCAAACTATTTACAGTCTATCAAACTATTTACAGTCTCGACATGCTTTGCTCGTACAAACATATATGTATTCGTTACTGCTCGAGGGTGACCTGAATTCCGAGATAGATGGCTGTGTTACCGAATGAACTGGTCTGTGACAGAACATAATGTTCGTATAACTAATATTAACTGAATAACATCGGAACTTCATTAGACGCGCCTCTAAGTATTTTCCTGTAACGGCGACAATATGTTTAAATGTCGTTAAGGATGAAACACACCCGTTTCCTCTATTACTATGTTTTGTATATGTGCATCAATCGTGACAAAGGGTATTGTTTTGTACTTGCTACATAACCATTATTTAAGATGAGGCCCCTATCCCAGTGGAAAAGTAAATCGGTCGCGGTGGTGAAAAATACAAGAGATTTTGCTTGAGGTAACATATTTCTTAACATTACAAATTACATTGGAACATTATATTATGAATACTACTGTAGATTTATAGACAATTGTAATAGTTTGCAGTAGACAAATATGGGTGTAAACAAACAACGGGCGTGATTATTCTTCTTCTCTGATTTTTAAACCCGCATTGCCCAAAGTTGCTAGACCGCTATGAATAATGTGTCTATATAAGTATGCATACAAGTGAATATTGCCCCGATTCTGAATAATTCCTGGTAAACGTCGTTTTAAATGGTTTCCATTGTAAAAACGACACGGCTAAGGCGCGACATTTATTACGTTATTCGACTGAATATTCACATACTAAATCGTACCGAATATACAGGTGCTCTCCTAACAGACTAACGCCGTAGGATGTGAACACGAGATTACGCTAAGATTCAACTGGTTAAAGGCGCTTACCTTGTCCCAAGATGACCGAAGTCACCAAAAGAAATGCTCCGACAATGGAACAGCGCCTAGTCTTTGACATAGTGTTGACCGCCCTGACTTGACAGTGCACATTCACTGACGACAGGTGTTGGTATGGTATTGCGTCATGTCGTATAAGCACGCTTGAATCTGGCTCGGTCAATTTATATAATACACTGTTTGCGTGGCTGAGGACGATTCGGTGTGATGGCAGACATATATCAATCATTCACATTCAGTCCTCAAGGGAGCCACGACCATTAGGTGCAATTAGTGTCCTACAACTAGTTTTGTAATGAAGTTGAGAACGGTGATTGTAGTTGTGGTGGCGGTGGCGCCGGTGGTGGTGCAATTCAATTCAGTCACACGCGCGCACACGTTCACGGGTGCAGAGACATCCAGATGAAGAGTAAGAGTAACTTTATTTCACAAAAAACAAAAATAAAGCACACACAATTATTATAATTGTCAGCTTTTACATGAATATCACTTTGCTAAAATCCGTATTCCAGTGACACCATCATCATTAAAAATCCCCATATATATATATATATATATATATATATATATATATATATATATATATATATATATATATATATATAATATATATATATATATATATATATATATATATATATATATATATATATATATGAATATATATATATAAAATTTATCATTAATAATAACCTCTGTGAAATCTGTATTTAACTTTAATCTACCCTCATTCATCCAATGGAAAATAACATTAAGACAATATTGTATTTGTATAACTGTTTCCATAAAATAACAATAACACATCAGCTAAATTTAATAAATCATGTTTAGGTATAGATGGAGCATGTCGTCTCGCATTGTGCACATGTTTATTGCAATACCGATACATATCTGATGGTGAACCTGTCTTATTTAAAAAAGTCTTCGTTTAGAAAAGATAATAAGTTGTCCAAGGAAAGATAATTTTATGATTCAGGACTCTACTAGTGCAATGTTTGTTAGTGATAATATATGTAAAAAATATATAATATGGCAATTGAAACATTTTAACACCCAGACTCACCAATACGCCTGTTGTAGATTGTCACTGAGGAGATGTTGAAGTTGTCTCCGAAATCCACCATCCACCAGGCAGGTTTACCATCATACGTGGCGGGATGAGCGCAGTGGCCATTAGACAGGGTTGGGTCTGTGTTCCCGTCAACGGCTCTACTTGCGGGGTATAATATACTCCAGTACGAAATTGCACTTTGAGTAGTGGTCTTGTTGAATGCTACATTTTACTGAAACGAAAAACATTGGGTATTAGTGTGTTTGTGGTTAAATGGACACATGAAAAGGTTCAAAGATTCAAAAGATTCAATATTCAAAAACACTTTATTGTCCGTTTTAGACATCACACTAAAAACGGAAGTGTTTCTTCAGTTAGACATTAAAATACCAGTAAAAGGATTAGTGACCCGTATACAGTTGACATGACACATTAAAATGATGATAATATTAATCAGCAGTAAAATTGGTAAAGTAAATAAATGAAGTATAACATAATGGTTTTTTATAAGACACAATATAATAACGTCAATAATATGTATTAAAATTGGTACATAAATAAGATTAAATAAATCAGTACAATAAGTATATGGAATAGAAAATGGCTCAATTCTTCCTACGTGAATTATGCTGTATACAGTACATTAACGTTTAGCATGCGACATTAAAATGGCAGAGGGTATAAATGGTTTCGTGAAGAGAAAAAAGTAATGTAACTTTTAGACGAAGTTTCTGAAAACCTTCATTCAGAGGATGGGCAGGATTGTACAGAATTTGCATATGTGCCGTGCTATATCCTGGTTTTTCCAATTTTATTTTATTATTTATTTTGCTGAAATGAGGATGATATGTTGTGCACTTGAACAGCTGCTTCCATCCTTAGCCTCGTGTACTTCCTGCCAGTAATCCCCGCTCTAGACATGTCGTCTTCCTCCGCCTTCCATAAATTCCTCTTTACTCAGACTCCCACCTCACTGATGTCATCCTTTTCTACTACCACTCGTTCTAGTAAACTGCCTGTATGCATTCCTATTCCTATTGCTGCGTTCACTATTAATGGGTGTCACCTCGTAGTTTAATAACAGCAGGCGATGACTGAAAGATTTATTGGCCTACCAGTAAAGACTGGTTGCCTCGGATGATATATATTACACGAATCTGTCTGACTGCAGTAATGGATACTAGAGATGAGACAAGATGTTCAGTAACTCACCTGTCTGACAGCCCGGTCCGCTCCAGCGGTAGCCACTCGGGTGTCCGTCTTCACATCGTCCGCCGTTGAGACAGTCGCCGGTTGTTGTGTCGCAGCCGTCCGTGCATCTGCAGGGGAAGATGCACGAGCCCTGGCTGCCAGACGTGCTGGCGAATCGACAACGTGCACCTGCATATAAGAGAGCGTTTAACGTAGGAATACTATTATGAGCAAAACTTCGGTCGGTATTAAGATATTACTCTTACACTTGCATATAAAACATAACTATTTTCTTTCCTGAATGTGAAAATGTTTGTCGCTAGCTAGTCACTAGTGTGGTTTGTATAAAGATATATAAATACAAAGATCTCTAAATACGAAGAAAGCCATGTTTGCAAACAAGCTACACTAAGGACGTATGTGCGTGCACACAGGCGCATGCAGCATATCAACACAACACTATATATATATATGCAGCAGACCAACTCGACTCGGGTAGAACATTATTGTTATTCAGGACAATGTGAATAGGACAGGATCGCAATATTCAAACATTTGTTAGCGTGCATACCACCCTTCCCCAGTGCGATGCCGGTAACACGGCCACTGTACAAATACGTGTGTCTGTGTACAGCCGTCAACGTGTCTACATGATGATTAATGCAGGTCTAATTCAGGAAGTAAAAAGGAGGCTTGAATGGCGGCGATGTCACCGGCCAACTTCTCCACACGTCTCAACCGTTTAGCTCACCTCCTACGCCACAAACGACAGCGTGCATGATGATCAATGTCGTCAGTAAGACCTTGGGTGTGTGACCGCCCGTGTTGACCATGTGGAAGGTCATGGTTTCCGCCACAGTGACCGTCGATTCATTGGTCCTGCTACAGCCTCCGATCTGTCTGCGACTCCACCGGATCAAGCTGAAGTTGGCCTCGCGGACGAACACAGAATCACTTAACCACGTATGGGTCGTGAACTTGTTTCATTCAACCTGCGAGTCGCGAAGACTCACTTGAGGAATGTTAAACACACCCGAGCGTGCAGAGTTACCATTTATCACGATCGTTCAACCGCTGACTCTATAGCAAACCTACGGGGTTGGTGTTATAGGAGATTACTTTTGCTACGTTAAATCGGATTCCACCGACTCGTTCAGTGCGGTAGGGCAGTGGCCAGAACGTCGGAGTCTCAATTAAAGGAATCGATCCATGTTCGAATCATCTTGATGTCGCTGCAAGGCTTGCAGTTAATATACACCTTGTTGTTTCATTTCGGTGAGCTGTATTTTGAATGGGTACCTGCTTATAAACAGTGGGTGACGAACGCAGGCATGTGCGCACTGGTAGGTAAAACCAATGACTGTGTTGATGTAAGTTAATTAAAATGTTATGCCACCAGTCAATATGCTACTGGGAGGTTGTTCTCTTTTGGGCCATTTCATGAGTCTATGAAAAGAATTACCGTACAACTTAAGTATAATACCCTTTATTAATGTTTCATGCACGCTGACAACTCTATGCGTTAATAAATGTAAGAATAACAATGACAATACAAGGACATTCTTAAGGTGAAACAAACAGTTATAAACAAATATATAATCAGTTAAATGGTCGTTCAAATACAAACGTGATGATGTGACCATAATCATTATTGATGTAAAGTATTAGGCACAATTAAGCATGCACAAGTGTAGAATATTGACGCATTGTTCCCTAATAAGACAATACAATACTACAACAAATAACTTTCCTTCTTTAGGATTTAAATGTTGTATCGTAATATAATTACGGTATTTCGTGCATGGTGACGTACATTTTCTTATCGTATTTTTAGATTAATTGAGCCATCGTACTTTGTTTTATCATTAACTGTTATATAAAAATACACGAAGAATCACCAGCATATAGACTATGTTATTACTAAGTATCCATAGTAATGGTGATTCTCATGCAATATGTTAATGGTAAACACTCGGACCATTCTGTGTTATTTACAGTAACATGTAACATCGATGTATACATATCTGATTCAATTTACCTGGTCACTAGTGTATCGCGTGTGCTGGGTTGCAAAGCTAAAACGTTTGATACACTCACGTTATTGTGTTGTTGAACAGTGATCACAACTAATATCCCAGCAGTAACGTACTAAGTGTACATGTATAACGAAAACGTATACAGAGCAGGCATACATTTTACGGGTTGAACACAAACTGATGTGCAGGAGGTTAATGCGTGTTGCAGACTTGCCCTGATTGTCAAACAAAACTAGATTAAACATTACTAAAAAAACATACATATCATACACATATGTATATGTACAGCTAACTGCTCTGTATTATGTATTAGCCGTTATCACACACACAAAAGCAATTGCACATGCGAAGTTGCTAAAGCAGTAAAATAAGTCGTATCTGAGATTCAATTGCTGAATTTGCATTTGCTATGTGGGCAATATTGGGCGGATCTTAAGCATATTCTCTAACCATTGTCCGTCAGGTGGAGCTAGTGGCACTTAACAGTGCCGCAATGCTCCTAGCCTCGATTACACGGACTCCGTGAAGGAGCAGCACTGCTTAGTTCCCCACATCCGCCTGGTAGGTTAATGCTCTGCCAATGTTGCCACCAGAGCGGCATTACCACAGAATATGGTAGAGACGCTGATTGGCCAACTGTGAAATAAAAAACTAAAATAACGATATACTTGTATATGGTAATATAAAATAAAACTATAAAACTATTTAAAATTAAACTTACATTCACACAAAAATAAACAGAAATACAAATGTGCAGTTGTTTATGATGCAGGAATTATGTCGGGTTTAACCTCGACTACCCTGGCTCCGTGAGGTGGCAGCACGCACGCAGGACGCCGACTAAGTCACCAAACTGTCTTCTCGGTGTGAAGTTACGCAGCCGAGAGAGAGAGAGAGAGAGAGAGTCGGTTACGCGAGACAACAAGGCTTCTAGTGGAAGTTGGCGTATTCGTCGAACTGCGACATGTACTCGAGTGCTATCTCGTACAGGAACTTGTACTGCTCCTGAAACACAAACAAAATCAACATGTACTCGAGTGCTATCTCGTACAGGAAGACTGCCTGAAATAAGACACAAAACTGCTTCTCGGTGTTGAAGTTACGCTCCTGAAAAAAACAACAGAAGTCGGTTACAACAACGACAGATGAAGTTGGCACAACTCGACATGTACTCGAGTGCTATCTCGTACAGGAACTTGTACTGCTCCTGAAATATAAACACAAATTCAACATGTACTCGAGTGCTATCTCGTACAGGAACTTGTACTGCTCCTGAAACACAAACACAACCACGACATGTACTCGAGTGCTATCTCGTACAGGAACTTGTACTGCTCCTGAAACACAAACACAAACACGACATGTACTCGAGTGCTATCTCGTACAGGAACTTGTACTGCTCCTGAAACACAAACACAAACTCAACATGTAATCGAGTGCTATCTCGTACAGGAACTTGTACTGCTCCTGAAACACAAACACAACCACGACATGTACTCGAGTGCTATCTCGTACAGGAACTTGTACTGCTCCTGAAACACAAACACAAACTCAACATGTACTCGAGTGCTATCTCGTACAGGAACTTGTACTGCTCCTGAAATACAAACACAACACACAACATGTACTCGAGTGCTATCTCGTACAGGAACTTGTACTGCTCCTGAAACACAAACACAAACACGACATGTACTCGAGCGCTATCTCGTACAGGAACTTGTACTGCTCCTGAAACACAAACACAAACACGTACTTGATTGATATCTGCTACACGAGTCCGCTATCTCGTACAGGAACTTGTACTGCTCCTGAAACACAAACACAAACACACATGTACTTGATTGATATCTGCTACACGAGTCCGTAATGCTACTGCAATACAAACACCACTTGTTCTCCAGGTCATAATCATTCTCGTTTATAGTCATATCTATAGCAACTTGTACTGTTCCAGAAATACAAGCAAAATATAACATTCATTTGCATCATGTGCATGATATGTAAAGCTTATGAAATATACATGTACGACACGTTGCAGCATTAAGTGGGCAGACTAAATTGAAAAATAAAACACTCCATGTAAATGTTATTAGAGTATAATCGCATAGTTGTAACGTCGCATAGTTAATGTCTGTCCAACTTACCACAAACACAATTATCACATCTACAAACCAAAAGAGACTATCAGCAACACAAATTGAACCACACATTGAAGTATTTGTTCACATGAACTTGAAGCAGAAGAATAACTATTATTGTCATACTCAGCAAGTTCATATAAGCAAAGGAAAATAAAGTGATATCAAGATGCTTGAAGCAGACCCATTTTCCTCACAAACCTGTATCTTCTCTTGTTATGTTTTTTTTTAACAGCAGCAATATTATAATGACACATCGTTCCCAGCTGTGTCAACAACTACACCACCTCAGCTATGTCTTACTACTACTGACCGTGTCCGTGACGAGCTGCGGTCGAGTGGTGCGGACGTGTTGGACGGCGTGGAAGACGTCCACCTCCTGCTCCACCTTCAGCTGCTCGAGCACGTAGCTGGCGGCACACAGCAGTCCACAGCGACTGGCGCCGTCCCTGGACACAGCCAACAACAGCACACATAAACATCAACACAGAACACAGCAGTCCACAGCGACTGGCGCCGTCCCTGGACACAGCCAATAACAGCACACATAAATATCAACACAGAACACAGCAGTCCACAGCGACTGGCACCGTCCCTGGACACAGCCAATAACAGCACACATAAACATTAACACAGAACACAGCAGTCCACAGCGACTGGCGCCGTCCCTGGACACAACCAATAACAGCACACATAAACATCAACACTAAAAGTGACTGGCGCCGTCCCTGGACACAGCCAATAACGGCACACATAAACATTAACACTGAAAGTGACTGGCGCCGTCCCTGGCAACATCCAATAATGGCACACATAAACATCAACACTGAAAGTGACTGGCGCCGTCCCTGGCAACAGCCAATAACAGCACACATAAACATCAACACTGAAAGTGACTGGCGCCGTCCCTGGCCACAGCCCATAAAACACACATAAACATCAACACTGAAAGTGACTGGCGTCGTCCCTGGACACAGCCAATAACGGCACATATAAACATCAACACTGGACACACCAGTCCACTCCGACTGGCCACAGCCAATAACAACATACATAAACACCAACACTTCACACAGCAGTCCAAAGAGACTATTTATATTTGATATAAATGTCCAGCTGGTCAGTAAAGGTATTCTGGTTCACAGTGGCAATATTGAACAAACAACTCACGAGCAGTGAACAGTCACTGGTCCGTTTCCACTCATTTGCTGCCATTTCTCAACCAGTCCCAACAGCTCCAGAACAACTTTCTTGTTGCTAGGCAACGACGCCCCCTGGCTCCAGACTCCCGTCAGTTGAAACTGTTTCACGACAGTCGGGTTCTGTTTGTTCTGAAGGGTAAACATATTGTATTCAATCGCCTCAAGTTTTCGACTGGAATTCACACGACAAGTTGCATTTGCATCAATAATGTTAATTATTATAATACTGCATTTTTGCTGACAAAAATTGAATCAGCAATTTAAAACATGCCTAATCAAAAGTTAGAATGACTGAGTTAGTATTATATGTGCTCATTTTATTATTCTAGCAAACGACGGCATAGTCCTTCTGGTGATACCTTGATTTTTTGACCCCATCCAAGTGTTCAACCGAACCACCACGGATAAGACATACACACGTTGTCCTCTACCAACTAAGTAACTAAAATACAACACGAAAAATATGATGCTTCTCGTCACATGTACTACAAATCCTTCGCCGAGATTTCCATCAATGCTGCCATACAAGCCGCTATGAACAATAAACAAGGTACGACGCTTGATCTTATTTACTGTAAGTGCGGCCATGGCCATTGAATCCATCAACCACGAGATAACAATCCAGCGGCCCGGGTACGTGGACAAAGCGTCTGTCTCGCTGCAAACTTATCTGCAGGGCCGAACCCAGCGAGTGGTCATTCGTGATGCGATGTTTGATATCCTAGGCACGCTTACGTTCCAGAGAAACAACTGGTGGTATGTTTATGATGGATGCTGGCATGGCTGTTGTAACCTGTGTTATCGCAATAATTTCACCTGATCTGTGGGGCGGTATCACGTGTATAAGAAGACACTTACACTTCCCGCTCTGGTGAGGTTGAACTCTCGCACTGTGACGAATGTCGTTGCACTGACGACAGTTTGCACGAGTTCAACTTGGAATGGACCGAACTGCTGCGCCGTACCTTCATCCGTTGGCCAGTAGGTGGCGCATTGCTGCACAAACAACACGTTACATCAGCATGTGGCACACGTCACAACTGTTTGCATTGCAATACATTGTGTGCCTTATTAATGTTACGTAGAAATGTATCAGTTAAAATACGTTATTGTGCTACTATGGGAACACCGATGTCGCGCTTACATTTTTCCGGGCATTAAAAACGTTCTGGTTGACGTTTCTGCGCATGCGCAATAAATGTAAAATGTCCAGCGAAACAACAAAGTATTTTCGGTATAAATGCCACGAGCTGTTCGTTAACTTACCTGTGATGATTACTGTGAAGAGTTTCTTAAAATGTCGTTCAACGCAATAAAATATTACGTTTTTTATAAATCACTGTCACGGATTATGGCGCACTACTGTCACGTGATTTACGCTTGCTATCAAAATATGTCTCAAAACTTGTTTGCCTCGTGTTAGTTTGCGACAAATAACTTTGCTCAGAGGTTATATACATCCTAACGAACAACCTGTAATATTTATACCATAAATGCTTTGTCTTTTCGCTGCACATTGATGATTTTACATATATGGCGCATGCGCAGAAACGTCAACCGGAACGTTTTTAACGCCCGGAAAAATGTAAGCGCAACACCGACATGACTGGGTTGCTGCTACCGCTGCTACTTTGCTACTTTTGTTCATACGTGTACGTGCTGGGTTCTGAATGTTACGCGAAACAAATTGGTCAGCAGACGGCGATACTAGTAGCGTTGTACATACGTCATCCGTGACGTCACAGTCATCGAGCCTGACGACGGTCCGGGAGTCGTAGTCAGCCAGCATTCTCCACAGGTCGACGACTGTAGAAGTCATCGGGGACTGGGTGATGATGTTGGCATTGAGCTCCTTGTAGCCCTGTCAGGTAAGTGTAGTCATGGTTACGATTGTGATTAAAGAAACAGTAGTTGTCTATATGAAGCATGGCGCCGTCTGTTATTTGGTCACACGTGTTACTGTAGTTTCGTTAGCCTACATGGAATGGACAAAACAGACCGAAACAGTTGTATCTGCAGCCGCGGTGGGCACCTTTAAATCTAGGCCGGGCACACGATTTTAATTTCTCAATAAGCTTTGGCATATACCTCCACTCATATATTGACGTAATGACCTTAAATAATTATTTTTTGCAAATTATTACATAGACATAGACGGGATACATAATTTTATGTGAACTTAGTAAAACCATAGTTAAATATATAGGACACAACACGAAGGTGAGTTGTGGATCGATTACCTGGAAGGTAGACGTGATGATATAATATTGTGTGAATGTTTATGGTTATATATATTATAATATATTATATTATATATATATATATATATATATATATATATATATATATATATATATATATACGTGGTTACAAGAATATGAAATTAACCATGTGGTTGGCAGACACGTCTAAACAAATAATTAAGGCCTGTTACATCGATACTTACATGAACATAGACTGCGTTGATGTAATTGTTGCCTTCCTTCGCAGGGGTCACGAGGAAAAGTCGCTGTTGATCATCTAAGTAGGAGTACAACAATTCACTATACTGAACAGGGATACAGACAAATGAAGGTATGTATGGGGTAAGCGAAACTCATAATTATCACACATCATGGAATCTGCATGTCCAAGTAATCCGAGCACAAGAAGCATTTAAAGACATATAATAACTCATATAAGTGGCATCATTCCATTATGCTATATTATCAATTTTTTTTAAAATTATACAGCTTAAATATTACATGGTGTATTTCAAATGTGATATATACACCCACACACACACACACACACACACGCACGCACGCACGCACGCACGCCCGCGTGTGTACAACATAAACCCGGACTCTGTAGTTACTTGAACCTGCACACATGTTTGTTGATTTTGTTGCTTGTACATTTCCTTTGTGACCGCATGGTAATCAATGTAATATTGTTTAAATGGCGTTCTGATAGACTTATACCAATGAGTATCCTTCAGTAATACTGTGAGAATTGAGAGAAGTTAGTGTAATGACGAAGCACCATAATGTAACACTTCTGGCATCAGATGGTGAGTGACGGGCAAGTATTGTTTATGCGAGAGGAAAGACTCGCTACGAGAGAACGAAAAACAAAGGAAATTGTGTTAAGAAAAAGTTTAAGACGACACTCAAGATGGAAAGACAAGGCAACATGACAATCGACATAGGGAGACAAATGCAGTCGATCGGAACAGTAGGACAAGTATAATCAACAGGTTGGAATAATCCAATGAGGACATGTGGCCGTTACTATAACTAAACAATGAACTATGTTAATTTGACAAACTGACCCGGGATAATGTCAACGTTGCGGTTCTTCCCGACGTTGTTCGGTTCCAGAGCCGCGCACCTGACCTTCTTGGTCAGTGGCTTCAGTGCGCTCAGTCGCTGCGGATGAACCAGTAGTGCGGTGACACAGATGCATCTCAGTATTTTGTAAATTTGCTCTGAAGAAGTTGTATGTCTGATATAAAGAATTAATTGAAATTATGCATGAGTATATTTCCAATTTGAACATAAGTAGGATTTACCTTACGAAATACATGCAGGCTAATTACCACTCTTTCTTAATGTGAATATATTCATTAGCTACAACAGTTTTCGTCTTGATTTGAAGGATAAAACGTGTCGTTTTACCCGAAGTGTGAGTATAGTGCTCACTTGTAATAGTCTGCGATTTAACGTGTGTTAAAGAATAGCTTGTAATATCCATAGATTTTGGATGTTCAGCAAACCTCAAACTGTTGCTCGATTTGACGGTTTTTGCACAATTCTTCAAAGGTCTGTTTGAGAGTGGAACACGGCACGACTGTGGCTTGACTCGACTCGATCATCGCCTGGTAGACGAACACGTACTGGTCCTGGCGAACATAGGATATTGATATATACCCTGAGGTGTATACCTCAATCGAAACATAGTACAGGATCATTTTTGAGTAAATCAAAATTGACTCAATTTCAACAGTTGTGTGGCAACTAAAAAACAAAGACCAATCAGCAGATTCCTGCACATGGTTTAATGCGTTCCCGGGGGCGATTATATGACGAACGGAGTAGTCAGATACGAATAGGAAATGTCCAGTATTCGTGAAAAGGGTGTGCACCTAATTCCGTCTTGGAAACCCTAGGACGGGAAATTAGCGCTGCAGTGTCTGGCTATTGCTACGAACATATCCATGTGGTGCTATTTTATAATATTATGTGTCTATAGACGCGGCAGCCGCTAAGTTTAACTCAGTTATTGTTTACAATGTTCCTTAGCTTTATATTAGATTGCACAACAGCATAAATGCTGACACCAACAGAAAATACCAAACCTAGTCCAGCCACAAAACCGCCTTTTCGACAACCTATGTTTGCTCGGTCAGCATCATCCTCGTTGCGCCTGTTTCACTTAACTCCCCCGTCTTCAGGTTTTAAACGATTTATCATAATCTACACAAGTACAGGTATATGTACATTTACCACACCAAAAAGTATCTTTCCCCAGATTATCCCTCTTAATCATTATTCCTACCAAAATCCAGTATGTCACATCTTGTTCTAATACGATTACCAACTTGCATCTTTAGAAATCTCTCAACTTTCCTACTTGCCCCCACGCTTCTTTAACTTGATCGTGATAGTGCGATGCTACAAGCAATATTATTCTACGTAGAAACATACAACAGTGTATCTCACCAGTGTCTGAACCATGTTCATCCTTTGGGTCCGGAGCTGTCTGATACACTGCGACACGTCGATCTTTCCCTCAGCCGCGGCTTGTTGAATGAGGATGTCGATGGCCATGAAAGTTCCCGTCCGTCCAACACCAGCACTGAGAATAGATCACATAGTAGTAAGTCAGCTCGGATGGAAGTACCCCGACAAATAAACTTCAGATGGAGAAGCAATGTGAAGACAGAGATCACGAGATATTACGGATGAAGAGCATGTATCGCTGGTGCTGTAGACTGGATGGTGTGATCACGAGACAAACAAGGAGTAGAAGGACGTAGAGACATACCTGTGTTATGTAGTATTCAAACAAAAACATAACAATACTTGTCTAACATTAATATATTAGCTTGCTTATAGAGGAATATTTCATTACAACATGTCCTGTTTTAATAGAATAGGAATCACAGCACACAACTGTGTTTGAAAACGTATTCTCTACCTTCTTCATCATCCCAAATTCTCTATCTTCTATGAAGCAGGCTCAGAAAACGTTCAATGGGTAACTTACAAACATTACATAGCGTCATTGTAACTTTTCTTCTATAGTCGCTTACGCCAAAAGCAATCCAATCTAACGTCACAGATATTTGTTAACTAACTGTTATGCCTCCTAATCAGTTGGCATATAAAATAATCAGATATGCGAGCACGGTAAAAAAAACGTACTGCTTGTTTGTTCCAACTAACAGAGGACACCCTTTCTACTGAGGTAGTTGACCACCCGTACGTACCTGCAGTGGACGACGAGCGGACCTCGTATCGCTCTGTCGAAGCTGTGCACCTTGCGGTGGAAGGCGAGGAGAGGGTAGGCGTACTGCGGGGTGCCTCTGTCCGGCCAACTCGTGAAGTGCAACTGACGGATACGTCTCACCTCGCCCGTCTCCTGCAACACGGAGCAGACCCTGGTAATACTCGAGCATGGGTGTGACGAGAGCGAACCGGTTAAGGAAGCATCTCTCATAAGATGATTTCTCTGGATCTGGATAATTAATATATTGTGTGATTTCTTGAATTTCGTTAATTTTTGTTTGCCATTCGACAACATATGACAAAAACCCCCGTGACTTTTCATGGTCTGATGAATCTGTGATAAATTTGTGGGTGATGATTTCGCTATTTCGCTGCCTGGCCGCTCTTTTAACTGACAGTCCACAGACAACGCATCTCGAACATTTCAAGAGCCTATGTCTCTTAAAAGCGTAGCGTCGAGATTTCTTAACCATAGATTGCTATATATTTATTTTCCAGGATGATTTGTGTGTCTGGTGATGACCGTGGGCTTAGAGAGGTTTATTTTCGTAACCCGTTTGCAACTGGCACTTTACTCAAGTTGTGACTTATTGGTCGTGGTAGCTGCAAGGCTGCTGTCCAAGTTGAGGGTGATATCTAGTTTCAGTTGTTTGCATAAATATTTCAGCTCACACACGACAAACTCTAGGAATAAACTGACCAACGTATGTGAAAGCAAATAGCTCTGTCTCACTCCTGTAATAAATGTCATTCAACATTTTCATATATAACTTAAATTAATGATATATTTTGGGATCCACTCCAAATACATCTCGGTATCTTCAACAAAGCACCTCTCCAAATGTTGTAAAAGCGGCACTAGAATCCTCGCAAATTAAATGCAGTCGGACCTAGAATTCACTTCAAGATAGCGTCCATTATTCCTTTGTTTTCCTAAATGCAAATTGTTGTTTTGAAAAATGTGCATAGATGGTGTCATTTAGAGTCTTGTGCGTATCGTGTTACAAAAGAGTCTCTCTCTAGTTCACGGGTGTTAATGTGATTCCTTTGCTTATATATATATATATATATATATATATATATATATATATATATATATATATATATATATATATACTGTTAATTGTTAATGATGTTTCTGCGTACAATTTCTTGACACACACGCTGAATTGATTATTTTGAGAAGCGATTTAACCATATTGTCTCCACCAGCTTTCAGAACTTTGGCAATAATGCAATCTGCACCAGGCGCTTTCCTTGATTTTGTTGCTTCTTCGACATTCTAAATCTCAACTAAACGGAACTGATATCCAAAGGGTCTTGGTACACTGTATGTATTATTCGTACTGCTGCCAATACTTTCCTTCATTGTTGACCAATTTCTGTTTAGTTGTTTCTGGAAGTAGATTTCCCAACAATTCAAAAACATCAGCTGGAACCCTTTTAATATTTTCGTAAGTATCCTTTACATCCATGACATATATGTTATTTCTTAAGTCTTCTTATTCTAACCCACATATAGTTAATAACAAAGCATTTTACCATCCCAAGAATTACCTAAGCATAACATTCGATTGTTTTGTTACTACACAACGAAAGTGAATACGGGATAATATATTCCGTGTCACCACCTAAAACACTTACGACGGGGGAATTGCTCAACCACGGATCACTACGGATGCGCAATAATGATGAAGGTGATGACGAACTAACCTGATTCCGCAGTGTGAATTGCCTAACTACATAATCAGCGACTTTTTCTTCGCTGATGCTCTCAGTAGTGAAATGGCCCCAGGTCCGCTTACCGCTCTTCTCCGGCCAGTACTGAGAACATTTTTCCTGCCACAAAATACACGAAATGTGTTGCTAAGATTGCAAGTTGACATAAGATATGTCCAAGCAATGTTGTATAGACGTATAATATCCCCCCAATGAAGCTCGGGCATTGCTATTAAATATACCTTTTGCAATTAATGATAAAGCCTTAGTTATGTTATGTTACTTGATTCGCACAATTTTAGTTTGTACAACAAATCATAACACAATTGCATGAAGATTACGGTCTTAAAGAGAAATCGGCAATACAAATTCTTAGGATTTAGTAGAGGAGAAAGGAAGAGTTATTGCGAAAATGTAAAAGGAAGTGCGGATGTAGAAAACAAGGGTTCAAATATAAATCACTAAGCTCCAGAGCTTCCTGCCGTAACAATCAATCTGACGACGCAACTAGAATTGTTTATTGACTCTGAGATCGATTAACCCTTTGTATAGATGCGCATCTGAGCTTGGTTTCAAAGGGGTTAGACGCAATAGAAGCTACATAATTATCATTATTATTAAGGAGAACAATATGTTAACAAGATAAATATCGGTGACTTACTGGAGTAAAAACGAAATACGTGAAATGCAGACAACCAGTATGAGAAAAGGATAATAGCCAACATATAGACATCGTTAACGTTATTATTAATGTATTCGTGTCTCGCATTTATTATCAACACAGAATGTACGAAACCCTCTTTTGCTACACAAAAATGAATCTGATTTTCTTAATCAGCAAGCAATTTACTTAATTTTATCAAACTATTAATACGTTTTAGCTGTCCTAATATTCTACCAATTACTTCAAAACAAGCGCCAATTTAATTACTTTGAATTAGCATGATTGCATTACCATACATGGTAATTCAATCATGAATACGATTTAAATTAAAATTAGAATTAAAATACACGAATAAGGAAAATAAGCACTGTTGCTTAATTCCAATTGTTACATTGTAAAATGTACTTAGACATGTAATTATTACTTCACTGTTGCTGATTATTATATGTACATGACATTATGTAACAATAAAGCTATTTTTTTTAATTATTATTATAACATGTTGAGCTGCAGCGGGTATTGTTCGAATAAATAGGCTTCACTAATGAAGTCATACCTTGTCATTTTCATTCAGATTCGCCAGCATCACAATCGTGTTAGACTCCACCTGCCAAACCATTCTCCACATGTCTTCTATGGTTATGCTTCGTGGACCTTCAGAAACAGAAAGTCCTCAGAAGTAATTAAAACACAAAACTATATCAAAGACGCACAATTGGAAGGCAACCCCGAAAGATTATGTTAATTGATTCCATGTCTTGTTATAAGCAGTCGTGATAATTGGATTGCATGTTTAAGCGCAAGATGGTGATATAAACATAATACTCATAAGTTAGGTATTTTCAAAACAGATCTCTAGTAAACAGTAATAGCCCAATTCATTCACCACTTATGTTATTGTTTCCATATTCTATGTACACCATAGTTCTCGGTCTTTATCTTTCATCATTATACACATTTTGAGCACCGGCAAATAGTGATTCTTCTATTACCTTGACATGCGATGTAAGCATTCTTCTTATCGTTGTAACCCTGAAAAGGAAATTAACGTAAGATGTACTTGTTATTGGTAATGCCCTGCCCGTCCAAAACGTACTTCATTTAACACTCATCATGAAATGTGTTATTTTGTATTCTGATCTTGTATTTTCATAGACCCATTTTTGGAGTTACAACTAATTGCCTAAAATAATCATATTTTACTCTTAAAATACCTGGTACTGAACGAATATATTTTTGGTCACCATTTAACTGGATCGTACAAGTAGATCATCAACTATCAAACCATAAGCCCTTTATCACTGGGATTATCTTCCACTGGTCCGACCTATCTGGAGCTGTTTATTTATTTTTTACAAAACATAGCAATTCCCGTTTAATATATCACAGACATTCTCTGTTTTAAATATATTTAAGTCAAATAGAGAAAGTAGAATATCTTAAATATGTCGGCTCCTATATTACCTCACAAGGTGACATTTTCTGTACAAAGACAACAGATGAACATTTATGTGTCCCTGCCTTTGTCTTTTTGTTTCGCTCATTTAATTCTTATCACACAATTTACTTGTGCGTAGTTACTTAAATAGTTTCTATCCATAGTTAATCATTTTCCATTTATGTAAAGGATCATATCTCATAAATAGCGTATTTATTTTAGAAGCGTTCAATGTTACATATCATTAATTCATTTTTCCAAGGTGCATGACGGTAATAAAGTATATAACTGTCAGACGTCTATCAAGTACTTTCTTTCTGACTGGAATTTATCCCGTTATATATAAAACATATGTTTTGTGTAATCCTTCGTAATGATTCACGTAACGTAACAATATCAAATAATAATTAACCTTTTTGCGATTACAACTACTGACCTTAATGTAGTTTGCATTGATGTAGTCGCACTGTTTCTTGTCCGCCGACAGGACAACACGAGTGTGATCATCTAAGAAGAAACCTCCACTCATAACAATAATACAACCAGCGAGGTTTTCAATGTTTGTCACATGGAAGCCTACATTCGTCTAAGATAATCTACTTACAATATATACGGCAGACTAGAGCTGGACGCATGAATAAGTTGCCTTTAAAATGTGTTTATGAAAAAGCTGTTGTCCTGATATATCCCAATATTATTGCTACATATTGCTGGTTCAGTAACCGCATTTAAAGAAACTGAAAATTGTGGTTTATCAATAAAAACTAAATATATATATATATATATATATATATATATATATATATATATATATATATATATATATTGGTGAAATCGACATATGAATTAATTGACATTTTCATCATCTACTAACATTTCGTTGTCGTTGCAAATCTAATTTACTTCCATGTAACTTCGTAATTTTTACTTACACGCAATGATATCTTGGAATCGGTTTTTGCATTTGTTTTGTGGTTTCTTTGCAGCTGTACAATTTGCGCGAATACCAGACGGCAGCTCCTACAAGGCTTTGTACACCATGATGCAACATATGTTTTCAACATGAGCGTTTATACATCATTGTTATTATTTAATTACATCAGTTATTATTATATTTTATATAGTAACGACACATCTATTACATTATTGCTTTTGAATCACCTCGGGCCAACTATATAGCATACTTTAGTGTATATTTCAAAAGGATGAATTATTGATTCTATTAAAACTACTGTATTTGTTTCGAACTTAGTGTTTATGATAATTCTTTTTGTTGGTTTATTTCACGTATGGCATCCGAATACAAACACTGATAAGTTCAGTTGTACGTTTATGAAACGTGAAATGAGTGCATCTATTCATGTTAGATTATAGTATACGGTACGGTGACAATTTATCGAAAAAGAAGCAGATCCAAGAAGCATATCTTGCTAACAATATTTTATTTATACGTCATGTTGCCCCCGTAATCTTACCTTGAACTCGCCCTTGAAGCCGTCTTCGCGTCTCTTGCGTTCGACGTAAGCGGCGACATCAGCGACGTCAACGCCGCGAGTCACCTGCTGGGTGTTGACGTACTCGGGTCCGGGGATCTTCTCCTGGTCCGGCTCCTCGACACTGGCTCCATCTCCTGCCGCTCGCTCTGTCTCGAACCCAGCGTTCTGCTCACCGTCGTCTACACAGAGTTATATATAATACTGTTTATAACTGGCTGCAGAATGGTGTGTCTACATTTGACGGGAAAGTTATGTTATCAGTGTGTGCACATTGGGCAGCCTGGAGTGAGTAATCTTGGGGATTAATTTTGTATTCACACTTACCTTGCTGAGTTCCCGTCGAGAAGCTCACCGCTGTGTCACACGCGTCACTTTTGGTTTGTCCTGCACGCCTACGTCTGAATGTCAGATACATTAACACATCTAAAGGATAATTGTAATTTATATTATACAACAAACAGCAGTACAGAAACACACATTTCTATCTAAGAACTGCTAATACAATTGGGTCATTTTATATATATATATATATATATATATATATATATATATATATATATATATTATGAAATAAAATGTTTAATACAATTAAACATGAATATCAAAATGTTGTGAATGAAAATAAGTACATAGATAATCAGACAAGCAGCATTCAGTGAGTCACGTGCCAAATGTCGAAGTTGTCTCTCAGCAGAAATCTGATATTGGAAGTGGTACAAATGTACAGCACTTGTTTAATCATCATTTGCTAATATAGAAAGGAAGATTTGGAATCACAATCACTATTTTGACCATTGCAACTATGAAACAGTTTTTCACATTATGTAGCAACAATATTATCCAACTACCTGAAAAGGATGAATATAGCCACACAAACGACAGCGATGATGACAATGACGCTAACAGACACTCCTGTTGCAATCGCTGCTCCATTTCCTCCTGATGTCATCATGTCGGGTTTTGTAGAACCTATAAATAAACGTTTACTCCAAAACATCGAGCAAGTGAAATTAAATTGTGTCTCCTCCTGTAGAATACCACACCAACATGATTTGGATTGATTTTATTATTGGCCGTTTCTACGCATTAGAAATATTTATTGCAAGACGATATTCCACATTGCTGCAATTCACACATTACATTACAACACATGGTACGTATGTGACATACGGTATTTATTCATTAGTTAACGGTTTTAATATTATTGTTATTGTTGTTGTTGTTATTATTGGTGTTATGTGTGAAGCATGTAAGGGTGGTGTTTGGATCTTCTCTGGATGTGTTACATTCTGTATAACATTATGGTGTGTTTGTGTAGCAATAACGACAACATACCTGTCCTAAGATTCGCGACAACAGTTGAGCTGGTCGAGGTGATGTCCTCGTTGTTTGTAGCTTTCACCTTCACCTCGTACACGACAGAGGCGAGCTCAGTGATTACGAGGTGCGTGCTGGTCACTTGTTGTGCCGCCTTGTAGGACCACTGGTCATTGCTAGACGTCTGACGCTTGTACAATATACCGACGGCGACTAATTCATCACATCCGCTATTAGTAAGCATCTGTAAAAGAATAATATATATATATATATATATATATATATATATATATATATAATGTATACACCAAGTGTGTAATTTAAGAATGCCTTAATATTAACATGGCATAATCTCCCGACACAAAATTCTCAACCCAACCTCAAAGGAATTGACTGATATTGAACACTGTGACACATACTATGTGATCGGACTAAGAAACAAATTTGGAACAGGATGAGAACCACATATAGGGTGTGCATGACAAACCAACATATACGTAGATGTTACCGCTGTCAATAACCCATATACCATACATGGACAAACTGTCAACTGTTGGCCAGCAGGCGCTTGAAGGGAATACTCCATGAAAAAAAAAAACGTGTTGACCTACTGTAGGCAGTTTGTGTAGCTCATGCACACATTCCGGCAAGCCACGCAACTTACCTGTTATTGCATGTTTTAAGCTTTTTTGAATCTGCAGTTTGCTTATATAAATTTAAGCTACGATTAATTTCCTTGTTAAATCTGATCGTATACATTTTGACTAGCGCCGCATGTCAACTAGCACTGTTCGGATGCTGCAGATTGCTTTAAGGAATGTTTTTTCTGTTGAGGATTCGCCCCTACTTGTTTATTCGCGCCAATAATTTCTCTGATAAATCTTTCACTGTAACCACTAAATGTGAGTTTGTATAAGTATATTTAGTAGTGTGTTGTGTAGTTGTCACATGTGATGGTACTTTTGCAGTTTTGGCCCGCACCTCGAAAAAACCATCAAAATGATCACCTACGATGACCAAACTTCGCATGCTGTATCTACTACACCTGTACTACGCGTATGCACTTGTCACGTGATCAAAGAATTATAATTAATGCCTGAAATCGATCAAAATGTGTCAGTAAATAACGCGCTTTCTTCGACGAGTCACTACTGACACAGTGAACTCCGCCAGGTGGCGCCACCATCTTGTTGCAGTAAAACCCGGGGGTCAGACCACAATGTTTTGGAAGATGAGAGCACATGGTTATGAAATTGTAATCATTTTATACTACCAGGAAATAATCTTTATTAAAAACAATTGTTTTTTAAATGCTCAAACCGATGTTATTTTATTGCGAGTACAAATATTGGTAATCATTAGCCATGAACACTTTTAGATTATTAGTAGTTTAGTATGTAAGAATTATAATATACATTTATACAATAATTATATATATATATATATATATATATATATATATATATATAAGTATATAATTATTTGTTTATATAATAAATACACAATTTAATATATAATATTATACATATTATAAATAATAATGATAATATAAATATATATATTATATATTTATATATATAATATTTTTTAAAAGCGTGTTACAATATATAATATATATATATATAATATACATAATAAGTATATATATATGTATATATAATATATTATTGATATATATATATATATATATATATATATATATATATTAATATATATATATTATATAAGTTTATATAATAATTATATAAATATTATAGATATATATATATATATATATATATATATATATATATATATATATTATAGTATACATATTATAGACAATATTATATAATATATTTATGTATATAAATGGTAATGATAATTTACATAGATATTATATATGTAAATATAATATATTATTGATATATACATATATTTTAATATTTATTATTTAATATATATATATAAATGTATATAATTATGGTATACACATTGTATACAATAATATGCATATAATATATTTATGTATTATAAATGGTAATGATAATTTACATAGATATTATATATATATGTAAATTATCACAGAATCGTGCTACGTGGTTGTGTGTCTCTTCTATGGTGAAATTGGCGGGTAGAAATAATTTCCCGAGTGTCACTGGCTTGACAACGTGGGAGTTTCATGCCGCGACGCAGACGAATGTCGCTGCGATGCAGTGGGCCAAACTCCATGGCTTACTTGCAGCAAATCAAGTTTGCGCTACGTGCAACCGCCCCATGGTTTGGAGTCAGGCCGGGCCCGGCAAGATTGATGAGTTTCGTTGGCGGTGTGGCAGGCCGTGCAACAAAACATTGTCAATCCGATCGGGATCTTTTTTCGAAGGTAGCCACCTAAACATTCGATCCGTGCTTGATGTTATTCGCTACTGGGCCTTTGAGGAGTTTTCCTTTCGAAAGGCCAGCCGGGAGCTTGCAATGGCCGAGCACACTTTCGTCGATTGGCGGAACTTTCTTCGTGACATCTGCGCCGAGCACTTTCTACGGAACCCTGTCCGCATTGGCGGAGTCGGCGTGGAGGTCCAGATCGACGAGAGGGTGTTCGTATATATATATATATATATTATCCTAAGGAATAATAAATACTGATAAAATATGCATTTTAGCGCAATTTACAACGAGCCCTATCAATGATCTGCGACTGAATTTCTGAAATAAAAGAATATTGTTCGATTTTCTCAGACGTAATTAGCCATGCTCCTGTGGGGTGTCCCTATTGTAATTTTTATGTAGTACCACCGGAAAGGACACGACCTCAATCTTCACATACATATTTACATATCCATGCCCTCTTTACAGAAATAGCTCAAATTCAACCAATCAACAGTCACCCTTTTCATGATTGTTGCATACTAATGAGCATCAAGAGCCGCTCTGCGTATGCTGATTAGGCGAGCGCAACCATGCATGCGCATTTCTTCAACTAGCATCAAAACAAACACGCCATTTTCCGACTGCCAGACGGCGATACGCTATTGTCGAGGTTAGAAGTTGTTTAAATCGATTGTTTATACAACTTAGCGATGTCGGATGAATTAATACGCATGTTAAATGGCCCGATCGACAAAGCGCGTGCGTTAGCGCGGTTGTGGGGTGAATACGATCTGGCGAAAGACGCTGAAGGTGACATTGACAGCGATTCGATAGTTAGGCCTCACTTAGAATATTGTATACAAGCATGGAGGCCATATCGCAAGAAGGATATTGATATGCTAGAAAGAGTACAAAGGAGAGCAACCAAAATGATACAAAAACTCAGGAATATTAGTTATGAAATGCGTCTAAAAGAATGTGGCTTAACAACACTAGAAACCAGAAGATTGAGAGGAGATCAGATTGAAGTGTTTAAAATATTGAATGGATATGAAAATATTGACAGAAATATTTTTTCACAGTCAAGGAAGAGAGAAGGACTAGAGGGCATGGAGTTACATTAGCAAAGAAGCACTGTAGACTAGATATTAGAAAATTTTCATTTTCACAAAGAACAGTAAACGATTGGAACAGATTATCAGCTGATTGTGTAGGTGCTAGCGGTGTTAATATATTTAAAAATAAAATCGACATATACCTAAGAAGGGCGGGGTATACTTAGATAGATAGGTTGGACTCTCGATAAGCCAAATGGCTTCCTAGTCCACCTGCCATCTAGAGTTGAATCTCTAGGTGGCAATCTTGTTAAATCTTGTTAAAAAGACAGGTGGCGATGGCGCCCCTTTCCCGGGGTATACCTTTCCCGGTACATGGAGCTGTCATGGAGGAATGTTCACATTGCTGCCACATAGCATAACAATGACACTATACATTTCATATCTTTGTAATGCTTTGTAAGTAAATAAAAAGATCTTGTCTTATCTCATAGTGTTATCAAAATGCTAGTGTAGAGCGTGTACGGCTATTTTCAAGTTTTATTCCATGTACACTGTGAAATTATTTTACCAGTTCCAGCAGCAGCTATTTTGTACCTCTAATTTGCAGTTATACCATAACATGTATGGTATGAGAGTCGAATGTGAATGTTCAATCATGCAATTGTTATGGATATACTTGTTATGACTGTTTGTCTGACTGAACCACTAATAATCACCAGCAGTAAGTCTCGGCTCGATGGAACAAGGTGAAAAGGTGACTAAGGCAAATTAACAGCCTTTTTACCTGCATCGAATGTGTTACATGTTAATTTGTTTGTATCATGTTTATTCTGCTAGGTGTAGTTGTATTATAACACAGACAGTGTGTGCCTAATAGAAATGTCATACAGTAAGTATTATGTGAACAAAACAAATTCACAACCGAAACAGCTGTTCTTAATGTGTCGTTTTGCGAAACTTTGATATTTAATTTTGCTGTAGCAGCTTTTTTTCTACTCTGCAGTTATTCCATTACAACCATGTTGTATGCCAAGTGTTTATGTTGCATGATCATTGTGTGTGTTTACACAGTTGTTTTCTCGATGTTATGCTTTACTGTGAACAATGTGTTATTACTACCATAACTTTGCTAATTTTCAAGACTACATATATTCACTTATACAATGTAATTACAACATAAAATACATGATGTGCCAAATATCACTGTCCTACATGCCTTATGCCACACAGAAGGAGTTTGCGAATCCCCTTTCCAATAATGTAAAAAACGCAAATCCAAATTGTCCTACTTATCACTGGTTTGGTTATATTATATTATATATATTATACATATATATTACATATATGTAATATATATACCTATATATTATTAATATGTATATTTAATGTGTGTATTGTAATTGAATATATATTTATATACATACATACATATATATATATATATATATATATATATATATATATATATATATATATATATATATATACATATATATATATATACATATATATTTATTATATATATTTACATTATACATATATCTATAATATCTTATATAATAGTATTTAATATTTATATATATATTTAATACATATATATATATATATATATATATATGAATATAATTATATATATATATATATATATGTAATATATAATACATATTATATAAGATATTATAGATATATGTATAATGTAAATATATATAATAAATATATATGTAATATATGTATATATATATATATATATGTATATATATATATATATATATATATATATATATATATATATATATATATATATATATATATATATATATATATATATATATATATATATATATATATATATATATATATATAATATTTATTAATATTACAATTGTTACTTATCAATTTATTTTTAATAATGAATATTTCCTTGTAAAATATTGACATATTATGCAGATAAGCAATTAACATGTTTCTGCTCGTATTAAAGTATATGAAGTGCCATCAGCTGTTATTGAGTAAAATCTAAAATGCGTATTTCATGTAATTCATTATTTCCTGGTAATATAAAATAATTACAGTTTCATAACCATGTGCTCTTTCTTCCCAAAAATGGTGGTCTGACCCCACGGTTTTACGACATGAAGATGGTGGCGCCACCTGGCGGAGTTCACTGTGCGCGTTATTTACTGACACATTTTGATCGATTTCAGGCATTAATTATAATTCTTTGATCACGTGACAAGTGCATACGCGTAGTACAGGTGTAGTAGATACAGCATGCGAAGTTTGGTCATCGTAGGTGATCATTTTGATGGTTTTTTCGAGGTGCGGGCCTAAACTGCAAAAGTACCCATGTGATAGCGTTACAATACTTTATGATTATAGTTAAACCATGTTTATGTTGCAAAATTATTTTAATAATTCGACGACAGCTTTTGTAATTTGCGCACGTTATTTGATGATGTAATTCACCAGTTCGACTGATGAGTTTAAATTACTATGTTGTTAGTACTTAGTAGTCTGTGTAACATGAACAGTTTAACGACTACTGTCTAACCTGTTTAGACTGATATTTACGTGCGTTAATTCTAAATGTATTCTGCCCGAGTAAAACTAACTAATCGCCGCACATTCGTCGAGTGGGCGCCTTGCAGTAATGTGCAATTTTAGTCGCCAGGTGGCATCACTATTAATAGTGTGCTTTTTTATTTGCAGTTTGACTGTTGTGTCGTGTGTTTATATTCTACTAGTATCCAGCGAGAAATAATAAACAGTGAAAGTGTTACTGCCAACAATGCGCCGGCCAAACTACCTTTCCTTCTGAGAAAAGCGGATTGCTTCAAGAAAATGCACGACATTCTAAGCTACGTAACGTCAAGTTCAGAGGCAAATAGTTCTCGCCTTGCACAATGACTACAGCAAACTAGAGGTGAATAATACTGACCTTCCAAGTAACGACGATTCTTGCATCGACTGAGCCGATTCGAGTGGACGTTGTCATGTTTTCTATGACCGGAGTTTCCGGCGCTGAAAGCCATTATATTTTTGATTAACTTGATGTTATTGCATCGTCATGGTTACGTAATGTGTCATGTTTATTGTTTAGGTAGTTGTTTGTGTATATGTGTATAAATTCACATACATCATTTGTATAAAGTAATATTGTTGTATACATACATATTTCAAAGCAAACTAGTACAGCTCAACCGTCTTGTGTACATACGCAGTTTACTTGGTATTTCCCGATAGGGTAGGGCGGGGTAATACGCCCATGCCACTTGTAAAACGAAAAACATTACAGCTTTTTAAAGCTATTGTGAACTTTGTGTTGACGACCGCCATCTTTAAACATGGAGGATGTGGCAGCGGAAAAAGCAAAAAGATCACATTTGTAATATATGCATATGTCAGTTATTGTTCGACGTGACGCAATTGATTAAAATACGGAGAACATTTTATTTGGCGGCCATTTTAAAGATGATCGCCAAGCCGGCTGCCCCGCAGTAATTGTCATCGTAAAATATATGTCTGAAATAGGATTGTTTAAAAAAATCATAACTAAACAGTGCCACCCCATCTGGTACCAGTAAATGAATTTGCAGGTGGGGCCCATGGACTAATAGTAACAGAGTTGGTTTGACACAAGTGAAACCACTTCCATTATGCATGATTCATTGATTTAATTATATAAATTATACAATGACATACGCACTGATAGAGAGATTTATATATGTTTAGGTACTATAACCATGGTATACATGACAAATATTACGTCAAAACGATTGCTGTGGTGCTAAAATGCCCACCCTGGGCGAAATGACACTTGGTGGGGATATTGCCCCGGTCAAGGGGCAATACGCCTTCTTCTAAAATACTTTTTAGAATGCATATACCTCACAAGAGGCACCTACCTCTGCAACTTGTTTTGAAATGAACGACTTGCGTCTTTGTTCCACTCTGACGTCGCTCGTTCTGCTGCCGAAATGGTTCAATTTTCACGGAATAATTCGTGTTGAATGAAAGTCCGATAAGTCGTGATTTCAACATGTTTAGGCCTGTTGCATCTTGTTGGCGAGATACGTTGTGAAATTTCCCTCCTCTAAGTCCAAGCCACACGACATAGTAATAGTGACTCTCCAATCCAGGAGTGACATCGGTGGCTTTTGACCAACTCACCACCACAGATGAACTTGTGATGTCTTCTAATCTCGGTTTGTCGGTTGTTTTGAAATAAGGGTTACCTGGTGAAACAAGAAGGCAATTTCTAACATAAAGCGTATGAGTTAACGTCATCACAAAACAACTGCATGCTGATTCACCCACAGACGTCGAGATGGTGTTCGATTAAACATGTGTGCCAGTAAGTAATTTAGTGCTCATATATATATATATATATATATATATATATATATATATATATATATATATATATATATATACACTCGAGACCCAAGTGGGTTGACTACTATGTCTAAGAGTTACGGTTATAAAATTATGCTTGATGTGGTATCTTCGATTATATGAAGCTGGTCCGAGTGAAAACATATTTTACTTTTAGTGTGTTGACGCCTTAATCTATACGTGTTTGACTTACGTATGAATGATTTACAAAGATCCGGTGTGTACCACATCTCGCAGCCGCTGGTGCAGACTCCATTTTCCTTGTCACAAGGTTTGTTGTTCTTGCAATGTCCGCATTCCTCCCTACAGTTCACGCCGTAAGTGTTGTCCTCGCAGACTGCAGGAAAAAAACGTATGGAGATGACATGGGAGATAATGGATGCATGGGAGGGAGCTAACCGCTAACTCGAGTTCCTAAAATGGTGTTTATGGCAATTAACATACGCTGTAAATTGCCATACAAAATTAATTGTTTGGCTTTTGCGCATATCATGTTAAAGAAACTGTGACCCTCTTTGTATCTTTGACTGTCGTCACTTCAGAGCCCAATTTGACTAAATTCACCCATGAACTGCACGATGTTGACTACTGCATGGTTCTATCATTTCTGATCCTCTTCAAACTTTACTCAAGCGACATGCTTGCAGCTATCATGCGTGAATTGTCTATCAGTGCGAACATTCCACTACTGCATCACTGTTGCTACATAACAACATGTAATGCACTACGCGAGGATGGATTGAGACACGTTTAAATACACATGCTGACATAACTATACAACTCTCCCTACACTCCCAACTTGTCCTGTCGTAGCAATACATTCTTGTCCAGTTAATTTCACGAATATACAACCTACCGTTTACACAGTCAGGCTGCTGCGTTCCTCGGGCGCAAGTGTCGCAACCAATGACGTCATTGCAAGAAGTTCCAGCCGGACAATGCTGGCATGCTGTAGAACACACATGAGGCGGAAGTAATCGGTACTCGTGTACTCGATCATGTACTCGTTTAATTGTACTCGTACTCATAAAACGTATGGTCCACGTACTCGTACTTGTACGCATACTCATTGTACTCATATTTTAAAACTACATTACGAGTACATCTGAGTGCTTTCTTAATTATATACTGGGGAAACTAGATTTATTTATAGCTATAAAATGAGACTCCTAAAATAGTTAAATGTTACAAACATCAACTTCTTTGTTATTTCAGATATAATTAATTCCACCTTTTTATCATTATGTACAATACACTTTCAATTTTTGACAAGCATTTCTATAATTAAAGATAACTCAACTTTTTTTAAACATAACAGATATTCTGGATAAAATGTTTTGTGCATACGAGCTGCTAATTCCAAGTATGCGACATACTCACTCAAGGTAGATGCAATTTGAATAAACAGGAAACTTCATCATAAAATGAGTCCAGGAGCAACTTGCAGTATAAGCAGATAAGCTGGTGGGTAGCAGAGCTGCAGAAGGGCTCCCAGGCCAGTGGGAGTACCCAGGGGGCTACTGATTATCAAAGGCTATCAGGACCAGTCAGCAACTAAGAACAGCAGCAATGCCACGAGTTACGCAAAATAGTATATAAAGCAACATGGGTACACATTATAACAGGGTAGTCTAGCACAGAACAAACAAGGAACTCAGCAGAGACAAATCCAATTTTTCCCAGAAATGGATGGGGTGTCCTAGGCTAGGGATGGGTACTATTGATATCCACTGGCTAGTTATAGCTAATTCTTCATTCATTAGAACTTACATCTCAACTAGATTGGCAAATGTTTTCTAAATGTGAATCATACTTTATGATTGATTTACAACTACAAGTATGTGTTCCACATACTATGCCTCTCTCTCTCTCTCTCTCTCTCTCTCTCTAAATCTATATATATATATATATATATATATATATATATATATATATATATATGTATATATATATATATATATATATATATATATATATATACGTATTACATTGTCAGATTAAGTTAATTGGAATGTTGCTTGATGAACTTCTTGTTGCAACAGATTCAACAATAAACTAAAGTAGACTGTCAACTGTGCTTAGTTTGTGGTACCCTAATCCTCAGGGAATGTTTTTAACAATGTTCACATAAAATGTATCAATAATTACTATTGTATATGTTGTTGTATTGAGTTATATGCATTATATTAATATGATAATATTTAAAATACACTATTATTTGCTCTTCTAAATGTAATAAATGCTCGTACATGTACTCATGAAAATATATTCGTACTTGTACTTATGCTCACCCATAACCATGTGTTCATATATTACTTGTGCTCTTACTAACAATGTAAATTCATACTCATGCACATACTCTACATAACATTATGTTGTGCTTGTACTCTTACATAGCAATGTATTCCTGCTCACTTGTTCTCACCCACTAGCAATGTATTCATACTCGTACTTGTACTCTACCACTATGATAATATTCATACTCATACCCTTGTACTCACCATAACAGTATATTCATACTCATACTTATACTACCCACTAGCAATAACATTCATACTCCTTGCCATACTCTGCCCACTAACAACCTTCATGCTCCATTACTTGTACTCATACCTAACGTATATTCATGCTCACATACTTGTACTCTTATAACCAATGTAATTACTTTTTGTACTACACTAACAAGTATTCTTACTCATACTTGTACTCACCCACTAGCAATGTATTCATACTCATACTTGTACTCACCCATCATGTCTGCACTCACTTGTTCTCACCCACTAGCAATGTATTCATACTTAGCATTCCTCTGCCACAAACTGACTATATTATACTCATCACCAGCACTCACCACTATGTGGCAGTAATTACTTCTCATACTTAGCCTCACCACTGTAAGTATTCATGCTATTACTTAGGCTATCTTTGCTAATCTGTTCATCACTCATACTTGCTTGCTCACCACTAGCAATATATTTATACTTGTACTCTTACTTAACAATATGTATTCCATCCTCCATATGTTCTCACTCACTAGCAATGTATTCATATATGTAGCCTCCTTTCAATCTAAAACATATATACTTAGCACTCACCCATACCAAATATATTAACATAGCAGCATGCTCACCCACTAGCAATGTATTCATACTCATATGCTATATTCTCACCCACTTCTTGATATTGATTCTGTCCTCGTGTATGCTCTTATAGCATGTATTCATACTCTATATAATACTCACCCACTAGTATTCATACTCTATGTAATGCTACCCATAGCAATGTATTCATACTCCTTGCCCGCTTGCTCTTACTAGCAATGTATTCATACTCAATGCCGTATCACCCCATAATAATATAATTCTTTCTAATAGCACACTCACCACTGACCATATTCAACTGCACTTATGCTCTTACTAACAATGTATTCATACTCATGCTTGTACTCTACCACTCTGTAATGTAATTCATATCTTGTACTCTTACTATCAGTAAATCCATATATGCTTCTTGCTACCCACTATCTACAATATCATTCATACTCATGCGTTCTCACCCACAAGCAATGTATTCATACTCATGCTGTACTCACCCACTAGCAATGTATTCATACTCGTACTTGTACTCACCCACTAGCAATGTATTCATACTCATACTTGTTCTCACCCACTAGCAATGTATTCATACTCATACTTGTACTCACCCACTAGCAATGTATTCATACTCATACTTGTACTCACCCACTAGCAATGTATTCATACTAGTACTCACCCACTAGCAATGTATTCATACTCATACTTGTACTCACCCACTAGCAATGTATTCATACTCATACTTGTACTCACCCACTAGCAATGTATTCATACTCGTACTTGTTCTCACCCACTAGCAATGTATTCATACTCGTACTTGTACTCACCCACTAGCAATGTATTCATACTCATACTTGTTCTCACCCACTAGCAATGTATTCATACTCATACTTGTACTCACCCACTAGCAATGTATTCATACTTGTACTCACCCACTAGCAATGTATTCATACTCATACTTGTACTCACCCACTAGCAATGTATTCATACTCATACTTGTACTCACCCACTAGCAATGTATTCATACTCATACTTGTACTCACCCATTAGCAATGTATTCATACTCATACTTGTTCTCACCCACTAGCAATGTATTCATACTCATACTTGTTCTCACCCACTAGCAATGTATTCATACTCGTACTTGTTCTCACCCACTAGCAATGTATTCATACTCATACTTGTACTCACCTACTAGCAATGTATTCATACTCATACTTGTACTCACCCACTAGCAATGTATTCATACTCGTACTTGTTCTCACCCACTAGCAATGTATTCATACTCTATTGTTTCACCCACTACATGTATTCATACTCACTTGTTCTCACCCACTAGCAATGTATTCATACTCGTACTTGTACTCACCCACTAGCAATGTATTCATACTCATACTTGTTCTCACCCACTAGCAATGTATTCATACTCATACTTGTTCTCACCCACTTGCAATGTATTCATACTCGTACTTGTACTCACCCACTAGCAATGTATTCATACTCGTACTTGTTCTCACCCCCAAAACAAAAGCAATTGTATTCATACTCATACTTGTACTCACCCATTAGCAATGTATTCATACTCATACTTGTTCTCACCCACTAGCAATGTATTCATACTCGTACTTGTTCTCACCCACTAGCAATGTATTCATACTCGTACTTGTTCTCACCCACTAGCAATGTATTCATACTCATACTTGTACTCACCCACTAGCAATGTATTCATACTCGTACTTGTTCTCACCCACTAGCAATGTATTCATACTCGTACTTGTACTCACCCACTAGCAATGTATTCATACTCGTACTTGTACTCACCCACTAGCAATGTATTCATACTCATACTTGTTCTCACCCACTAGCAATGTATTCATACTCATACTTGTTCTCACCCACTAGCAATGTATTCATACTCGTACTTGTACTCACCCACTAGCAATGTATTCATACTCGTACTTGTTCTCACCCACTTGCAATGTATTCATACTCGTACTTGTTCTCACCCACTAGCAATGTATTCATACTCGTACTTGTTCTCACCCACTAGCAATGTATTCATACTCATACTTGTACTCACCCACTAGCAATGTATTCATACTCGTGCTTGTACTCACCCACTAGCAATGTATTCATACTCATACTTGTACTCACCCACTAGCAATGTATTCATACTCATACTTGTTCTCACCCACTAGCAATGTATTCATACTCATACTTGTACTCACCCACTAGCAATGTATTCATACTCATACTTGTTCTCACCCACTAGCAATGCATTCATACTCATACTTGTACTCACCCACTAGCAATGTATTCATACTCGTACTTGTTCTCACCCACTAGCAATGTATTCATACTCATACTTGTACTCACCCACTAGCAATGTATTCATACTCGTACTTGTACTCACCCACTAGCAATGTATTCATACTCATACTTGTTCTCACCCACTAGCAATGTATTCATACTCATACTTGTACTCACCCACTAGCAATGTATTCATTCTCGTACTTGTTCTCACCCACAAGCAATGTATTCATACTCGTACTTGTTCTCACCCACTAGCAATGTATTCATACTCATACTTGTACTCACCCACTAGCAATGTATTCATACTCGTACTTGTTCTCACCCACTAGCAATGTATTCATACTCGTACTTGTTCTCACCCACTAGCAATGTATTCATACTCATACTTGTACTCACCCACTAGCAATGTATTCATACTCATACTTGTTCTCACCCACAAGCAATGTATTCATACTCATACTTGTTCTCACCCACTAGCAATGTATTCATTCTCGTACTTGTTCTCACCCACTAGCAATGTATTCATACTCATACTTGTTCTCACCCACTAGCAATGTATTCATACTCGTACTTGTTCTCACCCACTAGCAATGTATTCATACTCGTACTTGTTCTCACCCACTAGCAATGTATTCATACTCATACTTGTACTCACCCACTAGCAATGTATTCATACTCATACTTGTACTCACCCACTAGCAATGTATTCATACTCGTACTTGTTCTCACCCACTAGCAATGTATTCATACTCGTACTTGTACTCACCCACTAGCAATGTATTCATACCCCGTACTTGTTACTCACACCACTAGCAATGTATTCATACTCATACTTGTTCTCACCCACTAGCAATGTATTCATACTCGTACTTGTACTCACCCACTAGCAATGTATTCATACTCATACTTGTACTCACCCACTAGCAATGTATTCATACTCATACTTGTTCTCACCCACTAGCAATGTATTCATACTCGTACTTGTACTCACCCACTAGCAATGTATTCATACTCATACTTGTACTCACCCACTAGCAATGTATTCATACTCATACTTGTACTCACCCACTAGCAATGTATTCATACTCATACTTGTTCTCACCCACTAGCAATGTATTCATACTCATACTTGTTCTCACCCACTAGCAATGTATTCATACTCATACTTGTACTCACCCACTAGCAATGTATTCATACTCATACTTGTTCTCACCCACTAGCAATGTATTCATACTCATACTTGTACTCACCCACTAGTAATGTATTCATACTCATACTTGTACTCACCCACTAGCAATGTATTCATACTCATACTTGTACTCACCCACTAGCAATGTATTCATACTCATACTTGTACTCACCCACTAGCAATGTATTCATACTCATACTTGTTCTCACCCACTAGCAATGTATTCATACTCATACTTGTTCTCACCCACTAGCAATGTATTCATACTCATACTTGTACTCACCCACTAGCAATGTATTCATACTCATACTTGTTCTCACCCACTAGCAATGTATTCATACTCATACTTGTTCTCACCCACTAGCAATGTATTCCTACTCGTACTTGTACTCACCCACTAGCAATGTATTCATACTCGTACTTGTTCTCACCCACTAGCAATGTATTCATACTCATACTTGTTCTCACCCACTAGCAATGTATTCATACTCGTACTTGTTCTCACCCACTAGCAATGTATTCATACTCGTACTTGTACTCACCCACTAGCAATGTATTCATACTCGTACTTGTACTCACCCACTAGCAATGTATTCATACTCGTACTTGTACTCACCCACTAGCAATGTATTCATACTCATACTTGTTCTCACCCACTAGCAATGTATTCATACTCGTACTTGTACTCACCCACTAGCAATGTATTCATACTCATACTTGTTCTCACCCACTAGCAATGTATTCATACTCATACTTGTTCTCACCCACTAGCAATGTATTCATACTCATACTTGTTCTCACCCACTAGCAATGTATTCATACTCATACTTGTACTCACCCACTAGCAATGTATTCATACTCATACTTGTACTCACCCACTAGCAATGTATTCATACTCATACTTGTACTCACCCACTAGCAATGTATTCATACTCATACTTGTACTCACCCACTAGCAATGTATTCATACTCATACTTGTTCTCACCCACTAGCAATGTATTCATACTCATACTTGTTCTCACCCACTAGCAATGTATTCATACTCATACTTGTACTCACCCACTAGCAATGTATTCATACTCATACTTGTTCTCACCCACTAGCAATGTATTCATACTCATACTTGTTCTCACCCACTAGCAATGTATTCATACTCATACTTGTACTCACCCACTAGCAATGTATTCATACTCATACTTGTTCTCACCCACTAGCAATGTATTCATACTCGTACTTGTTCTCACCCACTAGCAATGTATTCCTACTCGTACTTGTACTCACCCACTAGCAATGTATTCATACTCATACTTGTTCTCACCCACTAGCAATGTATTCATACTCATACTTGTTCTCACCCACTAGCAATGTATTCATACTCGTACTTGTACTCACCCACTAGCAATGTATTCATACTCGTACTTGTACTCACCCACTAGCAATGTATTCATACTCGTACTTGTACTCACCCGCTAGCAATGTATTCATACTCATACTTGTTCTCACCCACTAGCAATGTATTCATACTCGTACTTGTACTCACCCACTAGCAATGTATTCATACTCATACTTGTTCTCACCCACTAGCAATGTATTCATACTCGTACTTGTACTCACCCACTAGCAATGTATTCATACTCATACTTGTTCTCACCCACTAGCAATGTATTCATACTCATACTTGTTCTCACCCACTAGCAATGTATTCATACTCGTACTTGTTCTCACCCACTAGCAATGTATTCATACTCGTACTTGTACTCACCCACTAGCAATGTATTCATACTCATACTTGTTCTCTCCCACTAGCAATGTATTCATATTCATACTTGTACTCACCCACTAGCAATGTATTCATACTCGTACTTGTACTCATGAAAATGTACTGGGCCCCATGTCTGTTCTAGAATATCATAGTTTACATTGTGTAGCCGAAAATGTACTGACTAGGTATATTTCACTATAGTTCATAAAAGTTATTAATTCTAAGCAAATGCAATTCCATAGTTTATTACAAACCTATGTAAGCACGACGTATAACTGTATTTCTACGTCGCTCTTTGTGTTTTTGGCACATCGCACGCGCTCTTGTATGCTTGTGCGTATGTTGCGTATATTCTAGGTGTGTCGGGTGTGAGTTCTTGAGCGTGCGAGCTTACGTTCTTGCATGCGTCCTTGCATTATTGCATGCGTGCACGCGTAGTGCGTGTGAGTATGTATAACATTCATGATCATCATTATAAAATACGTGGTCCAACCTAAATATGCGTATGTATGTTTAAACAGGGAAAATTTGTTTCTACTTACATATACGTCTACTGCCAATGACAACGACTTCACACAACCCCGCTACGTCGACATTTTCTCCTTCCCGCCTGAATTTGAGATATCGCCCGACGGCGCTACACGACACGTTCACAGTCGCCCCAGGACCCACAGAGCCGACGTGTTCCGCGCACTCGGTGGTTTTGGCTGGACTGTCGCCAACGCTTAGTGTGAAGTGATTGAGACGTTCTGTGTCTGTAACGTATATTAATTTAAAATGTGTATTCAATTATCAAAACACTTTCAAGGTACAATATCACACATAATATTCGGCATTTCATAGGTATACAGGTACAATATTCATGAGAGTCGCACACATTTAACTCTCAACAATAACGCTGAAGTTTTAGGCAGCTCCAATCGTTGTCCAGAAAGATGGACAATTTTAGTATCGAATTACATTTTAGCGTCTGAAATCCCAGACGCTCTTGTGAGCGCATCACTCTAGTCAATTATGAGAGTCAATTAGTAACCTATATTTCTGACTTGATATTTCATAGAAGTATATCATAAATTCCTGGTCCAAGGCTTCTGGATATTCGACATTTTTAATCCTCTGCAAATTCTAGGTTTTAATTTATAACTGTTAACAGGACAAAAGTACCTAGAGGGATGTCACGCCGTCAAGTTGGTATTTTAGAATTTCTGTAAAAATATATTAGAAAGCCTCTCATATTGGAGAACGGACTTCGCAGTGTTGAGCTGTGGTATAGCACCGTGCACAATTATCCGTAATTGAAAATTACGCTTTTCAGCACATTCCCAAATATTACGTTTAGGATTCGTACCAAATTCAGTGAGATTTAGTTTATTTACTGTTTATAATCTGACATAAATTGCCTCCATTGTATGCGATATACAACTGCCAAACGATCGCCCTGAGTGAATCATGACCTCCCAGTTTGAGAATCACTGTAAAAACATAATTTGTTTTATGAAAACATGTGTAATACACGTGCATTGATGCATCTTCAATACTAAGCGTATCACAGCTGTTATCATCATAATTAATAAATATGACAAGAGGAATACGTATAGCAATAAATATATTCACTTTGATCTCTGTTGTAAATGATAACGTAGTAGGTGTTGAATGTAGCCTCTAAGTCAACCGTCCACCAGGCGTGTTGACCCCAGTCGGCATCAGGATGAGCGCAGTGGCCATTGTTTATGTGTGAATGTATGTTTCCGTCAACGGCTTTATCGGCGGGGAACCGTTCGGACCAGTCGTTGGTAGGATCTGAACTTTGTGACGCTGTCTTATGGTATGCGACATTTCCTGAAACAATCAACTTGGTTGTTGAAATTGTTCATGAATATTGTTTTCTTAGTAGGCCTAACTCACAAACTGTGTAAGGCGTGGCAAAGCAGTTGTTTATTTAAATCTGTATTTCGTTGCGTATTGAGATAGGTATCGTTCCATTACACAAACACCGAGTCGTGGTTTTGTGCTTTGCTTAGTCTGAACCAATAGTCACACTTTCTTACGAATTGTGTTTGTACCTATAACAACATTTATTTACCTAACAATATTAGTATAAACATGAGCCAACAGCACCTTTTCAAAGATTAGTAGATATATTATTAAATTTCAGCAAAACACCATCTAACAATATTGCAAATAAAATTATGTCCTCGTGTTTCACAATGATACTAGCTGATAGTCAGGGCTGCTTCGTAAGTAGTTACCCGGGTAACGGCTTCACGATGATATAAGATGTATGTCTGAGAAGCTGGTCCGCTCCAGCTGAAGTTCCTCAGATATATGTCTTCAGATTATACAACGACAAAGCGCAACATTGTCAGTAACTAACCTGTCTGACAGGCCATCCCGCTCCAGCGGTAGCCACTCGGGTGTCCGTCTTCACATCGTCCGCCGTTGAGACAGTCGCCGGTGGTTGTGTCGCAGCCGTCCGTGCATCTACAGGGGAAGATGCACGAGCCTTGGTTGGCTGACGTGCTGGCGAACCGACAGTGTTTGCCTAAAACACACAAAACGTAAATTACGTACGCGGAAATTATGTGCGCAACACGTCATGATAATATCGGTATTTGTAAAATAAATAGCATCCAGAAGTCTTACTTGGGTTGTTCATAGTTTGTTCGTTGTCAGTGTTAGTTAAGAAAACCGGCAATCAATTCCGTAGCTAGTATGCAGCAATGGGTGCTACATACGTACGTATTACATACATACATACGTAGATACAGACATGTATACACGAATACACGTATACACATACACGCATACACATATTCACACATACACTCATAATACATAATACATAGTATATAACATCATATATATATATATATATATATTATATATATATATATATATGTATGTACATAATATATATATATAATATATATATTATATATATATATATACATATACATCATTAATATATATATATATATATATATATATATATATATATATATATATATATATACATATATACATATAATAAATTTGGCTAGGGGCGCAGTGAATTCCTACACACAAAAGTATTCCACTCGAGTGAAAAGAGATCTGCTCGAAATATGAAATAAGAGCAGGTTCTTTGAGAAGTAGTTTCAAAAGACGAGCTCCCCAAAATGTTACCAACACCACACGCACACACATATGCACCCGCACGCGCGAACGCGCGCACACCCGCCCGCCCGCATGCACAAGCGCCGAATTACCGCTCGACAGCACATAGAAATCTGATATCCGCTTTCCGCTGCGTCACGCTTTGGCAAGTTCGGAAGTAAAACGGTCCATACGCTCTATGGTCGAACAAGTTGTGTACGAGGACACGCCTGATTGACCACGTTCAACTGTTACACACTAGACACATTTGGTCATTCCACAGATCATCAAACTCACCCAAAACGCGTCGATTTGCCAGTACTGTGACTAGTAACATCGCCAGGAAGAACTTCGCCATGTCACCGCGCCGTCGTCCGAGACAGGCCGACCGTGAAGCCTGTGTCGTATGAGACGCTGTCGTCGTTAGTTTGTCACCGAGCTGTCCGCCGCGACACTTTTCTAGCAGTGAGTCATACGTGACCTACTACCTGCATGGCCCGCGCTGGCTGTACCAGTTAGTCAACCACAACTCCGTGAGAGCAGCGCCTATTTAGAGAATGTATTGTTCGTTTTTATCACACTACTTTAGAATTCTCTGTAGCATGTTACGAGCGCACGAACGACTCGACCGTGTCCAGTGGTCTTGTCGGATCTGTAGTTGTAGATTCACAGTCGATGATACTGGTTGGGTTATTGTTTTTTTCGCCGTCGCCCTACCCCGGATAAATGCTTATATTGGCTCCAGCATAATTTTGCCGGGAGGGCAAAATTATACCGGTTTAAAAATGCAGATTTTAAGGACATTTGTTTACGATATAGTTATTAATTATCTATGTTTAATTCCTTGTATGCATCGATTTATTTTGCAATACTCTTATTAATGTGACTAATGAACGAGGGGTTGTATCACAAGTTCTGTTTATATTGTTTTCTTTTCTTTCTTATTCGTGTAAGCATTTAGGATGTGTGCAATATTTATATGTCTAATGATTTCTTAAATTATGGATGTGACCACAACAATTTTCTTTCGGGGATACATACTACTATAAGTTTTTTAAGTTTCTTGTATTCCCTTCAAACAACATTACGTGTACAGCATATTCGCGTGGTTTTACATTGTGATGCTTGTTGAATGTTGTTCGAATAAATCATATTGAATTGAATTGTCGTTTTGGTTCAATCGTATAATCCTGTTACTACCAAGACTCCTGTACCTCAATAGACGTCTCAGTGCTCACTCGTCTCATGTCGCCCGCAGTCTAGTGAAAGTGGCGCCATCTACGTATACGCGTGCTAACAACACCGTTCAGCATTGGCCTGCATCTCCCGCTGTCTTCAGTTTGCTTATAACAGTGGATTGTCGGGATTGGTGTATATTCAGTGGAATATTTCGCAAATAGTATTTTCGAAACAGTTACGTACACTCTAGACCGGTGACGATTTGTTATAAGTAATTGGTATGTAGCTATGGTGGCTACTTTCGAAGACGGTATTTTATAAATTAATATGTTCAATATACATATATCTATCACGTACACACAATTTACAAATACAGTTTGGCGATTGTTAACACCAAATAACAGAAAAATCTTCAGCGAATTCATTACCACGGATGTTACGTGATCTTTTGTGTTGACGCTTAGATTTTGTGAATAGTCATATCGAAACGGTTTAGACAATATCACCTGCGAACAACGTCCACCCGAAGAATATGTGTTCAATGTTCACAAACCCTCACATCATTAGTATATGCAAACTGACCAAAAAGGAGATGCAAGTCAAAGCAGATGAATGCTGTCAAAACGAGTTGAATGGTATTGTTTGCACGCAAGAACGTAGATGGCGCCACTTTCGCTTGATCACGCGAACAACTACCGAAACGAAAGGATTCTTGATGACACGCGGGATGTGACAGATGGACGCATAGACCGCGAAGTGCTGACAATTTATACACCAGATAATGTATTCACACACATCAGAGTTTTACTAAAGCACTTCCTTTTACAGCTACATTAGCAACTGTATGTCTGTTCTTGTGCAATGATCTATGACATGATGCTACAACAGAGTTGGTGTTAAGATCGAATTAATAGCGCATAAAGGCGTAACAAAATCAACCTACACTTAAAACATTATACATAAATCGTCTCGTCATCAAGGCTCGTGTTGGTGATGATATTGCCTTAACTACTCTTGACGCGCTTTGTTGGATCATGTCTGTGGAGGTCCATCTCCTCCCTGCTTTCGTATTCATGATTTTATAATCCTAAATTTGCCCGTTGCCGTTTCCATAGGGTTTGTATGCGGATTGAGTTTATTTGTTCAGCAGCGCCTATGCCCTGACTGTAATAATTTGTTTGCAAATGACCACCCTGATTCTGCCTTGGTTTATTACCAGTGCTAGCGAAGTTGTACATGTTCCCATTACCTCTATGAATTGCTCGGTTAAGACACGCATCTCTTGTACGTTCTTATGTCTACGTTCCTTCAGCAATATTTTCAGATTTCTCGATACTACATTAATAGCTCGTTCACGTAATGGTACATCTTTCCAACATTCGAACGACTTCTCTGTGTGACCTAAACCGATCGAAAGATTAAATAATCCTCTAATGCGTGTCATAAACTGACCAAATGACCTCCTCTGTCAAGATAAATCTACGCAGCAGTGCTTCCTTCAGCATGACGTAGTTATCTTCCTCGCCAACAGGTTGTATGTGGTAAACATCTAATGCGACCCCGTGTAATAACGAGCTCAGGTTTATGGCCCAATTCCCGCGCGGCCATACGTGTGACGTAGCATATGACTCGAATCTTTGGATGAATGCATCCATATCGTCGCGATTCTCATCAAATGGTTGTAACTTGGGCATAGTTCTGAGACTTTCTCTGCGGTCTGCGAGTTGCCTCTCCCGGCCAGTGACGCTTCTCTACGTCCAGCTGCTTCTCGATCCGCCGCAATGTTCATTTCAGCAAGACGAAGCTCCTGCTCCTGCTCCTGCTCCTGCTCCTGTTCCTGTTCCTGTTCCTGTTCCTGTTCCTGTTCCTGTTCCTGTTCCTGTTCCTTCCTGTTCCTGTTCCTGTTCCTGTTCCTGTTCCTGTTCCTGTTCCTGTTCCTGTTCCTGTTCCTGTTCCTGTTCCTGTTCCTGTTCCTGTTCCTGTTCCTGTTCCTGTTCCTGTTCCTGTTCCTGTTCCTGTTCCTGTTCCTGTTCCTGTTCCTGTTCCTGTTCCTGTTCCTGTTCCTGTTCCTGTTCCTGTTCCTGTTCCTGTTCCTGTTCCTGTTCCTGTTCCTGTTCCTGTTCCTGTTCCTGTTCCTGCTCCTGCTCCTGCTCCTGCTCCTGCTCCTGCTCCTGCTCCTGCTCCTGCTCCTGCTCCTGCTCCTGCTCCTGCTCATGCTCATGCTCATGCTCATGCTCATGCTCATGCTCATGCTCATGCTCATGCTCATGCTCATGCTCATGCTCATGCTCATGCTCATGCTCATGCTCATGCTCATGCTCTCTAGCTCTCTTGCTCTGATACGTATCTCTCCAACTCGAGCTCTCGCGTCACGCAGAAATGCGGTTCTATCTGAACACTCTTCTATGCCCAGTTCCTTAGCTATCCTCCTTTTTTGTATTGTTAATACATTTTACAAGCCAAACTCATCATGCGCGCAGTACACTACACAACACCCAACCGTGTGTGCGAGTCCCGCTATTTAGATCACCGTCTCAGCTTGTGCTGCACCGATAAACTCTACCATCATCAATCGTACTTCAAATATTACAATCACTATAATCATACAATATTTACATTAGTTGCAAAATGAAATCATCCCTGAATTCTATCCCGGACGAGCCGTCAAAATTGTCACCAAGGGGATGATAATGATAAAGAGAAATTACAACCATTAAACCATGAAAATATATAATGGTTTAATACAACTTAATTACTCAATAATATACACAAAATCAACATCCCTTATAAACAATTTTCGTGCCTAAAGGTTCTCAACTCGTCAGCTTTTTTATGTGACAACACAGTTCTGCGCGCAGTATGTCGCGTAAAGTTCAGTTTCCTGACCGACACTTCGCTGGACGCCTTCTGCGTCGTTGCATTCTTTCCAGCGTCTCCTGGGGTGCTAGACATTTAAAGCTATAATTACCATATAACACACCGACATATTCTACACACGTAGATATATACAAGAATTTTATGAAGTGAAACAACACGAAGGTATATATACAAGTGCGGGCTACTTACGGGTTAGTTACCCCAACTTAATGTTAATGACATAGACTGGCAAGCAACTGTCGCTGTTGTCGCCTGTCTGCGTCGAGTGTCTCTCACACAAGTGCTCGGCTGTTCGCCGCACACGCATAAACCTTCAACTGGTTTCCCACACCCGACCCGTATACTATTGCTTAAGCGCACGTTGGCGTCAGTTCGCTGTATTAGCGACTGTCTTGCGTAATATAGCAATATTAAACATCACAGCTAAATCATACCTTTATCAAAGAAATCATATACACAATTAGTAATATTAATAAGTATAAAACTACACACATAATCTGCGCATTTAAGTCGCCACAGCCATAACAAACTTGGTTTGACGGCTGTCGTCACAGTTAGTATTGCTAATGTTGGGTTAAATTGAATTACATGCTATGTTGATGAATGCACGATACTTTGCGCATAGTCTAAATGAACCGATCTCCGAGTCACGTTATCTCCTAATCAGGATGAATCAATATTATATCAAGTCGGTATGACGTCATAGACGTTGACGTAGTCCTCTTGTCCTTCTACGGCCGTGGTTCGCTCGTACTCATTCTCATCGGGGATAACGTCTGCGAAAATGTCAAATTAATATATCCATACTCGTGTCGTTAACACGTTTGCATGCATAGCTACTATTATTAGTACAAATGTTTTCATGAAACATACGATTAAGGTATATTTGATGTTGTTCCAGAGGCCTACGTCCCTGGTGCTTTCTAAGGGATAATCAAATGAACGAAGCAAGTTGTGAATGGACCCCGGTACATACGAGAAGACACTAACAGACTGACTTCAAGATAAGCATGTGATCAACGCACCTTGGGCAGAAATATAATGTTTTATAACATATATTTCACGAACGTATAACGAATATATATATATATATATATATATATATATATATATATATATATAATATATCTATCTATTATTTTATCATTATATTTTATGTTATAATATATTTATATATATATATATATATATATATATATATATATATATATATATATATATATATATATATATATATTGTTATGTATGTACCATTACAATTTAGTATGTGTGAGATAAATATATATAGTATCTAGTTCACCCGGTAAAATATATACTGATATTTACCTCCATCAAGTTCAATTGAAGTTTGTTCTCTTTGTTCCTGTTCGTTGTTTGTTTTCGGCTTGTTTAATCGTTTTCTAAAACTAACAAGGTGTTATACAGTAGGATAAGATAAACTAAGCACTATTGGGAAATATATTAGTATGTATTTGCTTGTGTCGAATATAACACCTTTGTCAGAAAAACAAATTATTCTTTCATTACCTCCAAATAGCTTCTTAGTAAATTTTCTTTTCACTGTATTACCAAACAATACTATAATTATTTAATAGGATAATCCTAGTCACTCTGCTTACATCAACTGTGCTTTCTGGCTGCTTTCATACAAAGAGGCGAGTGTAATGCCGTAGTAAGTTGCAGCAATTGTTGGAAAATGATAGCCCTGAAATAAGTTATTTGAAAAACTGTATGTGATCAGTGCAACCTTGTCTAACTATAGTTGGTTCACCTTTGAAGAATAAATGATACAAACCAGTAAAAACCGGATCAATATCAGAAATGGTTATTATTCCTACTGATATGGGTCTACACGAACAGTATTAATTGAAGTACTTTGGACAACTGCAATTCTACCACTACTGCTGGACTACTGTAATTATGTTATTTATGGAATATCCACAGGCAACGTCGCTCATTTGCAGGAATTCAAAACCCGGCCACTCGTCTGATATTGCGACGCTCATGTAATGAGAGTTACTCCTCAGTTGCGTGGTCTGCACTGGCTACGTTTCTCGCAGAATCGAGTTTAAGCTATTCGTGTTTACATAGTGTCGCTGGAGCATGCGCGCATCCATCGATGTTGGAAAGTGCACTGTTCTGTAAAGTATAATATTCTTGGTGTGACAGTCAACCGTTTGTTTCACTGTCGAACCGGTTGCCTAATGCATTCCGAAATATCATTGAATAAACCACATATAATGTACAAAGTCTAAATAAGGGTGATTATTCACGATTATTTGCTCCTAACGGTGGCACTTTGACTACATTCGATACTGACATGAGAGTTTTATGAAACCAGGCCAACGTACGACTTACCTAATGACACTCAGCAGAATGACGGCGGTAACAACACATCCAAGAAGAAACGTTGTCACAGCGATTCCAACGACGGGTCCAGTTTTCAAGCACGAAGCTACTGGCACTGATTTTCTCTGTTGACGTCCGACCCGAATCTAGGAAACAAACATTAGAATGCATCAGCGATATATATATAGTTCCAAAGAAGAGTTCCAATGCATAATCAGTCACAAATCACTAGGTGAAGTTCAGCTGCACGCTATAATGCAAACATGCTATGGTTGTAGAGGCAACTAAATATAAGAATCCCATCACTGAAGCCAATATATACTGTAGTAAAATGATAGGTTGTGTGGTGGGTGAGAACGTTCGGGCGTGTATGCGTACGCGTATGCGCATGAGTGATTCGTAATAACACATAATATGGCTTGAACGTCTGCAGACGGCGAAGTGTTCTTTACATGGTTATCTGTTTTGAAATATCATGAAAATCACACTTTATGTAGTACACGTATTAAAAGACAACAAAAGAGGAAATTATTAGGCCCAACACACATTAATATGACATACTGCTTTTGCATTTGTGTACACTACAGTTTACTCAGAATGTAATTTCAACGTAACAAAGTAAAGGTAAGTTTTTATATAGCGCAGTACCCGATCCTCAGGACTACTGAAAGCGCTTTTACACTTTTCTTCCGCGGCAGACACTTAAATACCATCTCAACTTCTCTGGGAAGAATCCAGCCACATGATACAATTAATGTGCGAAAGGCTGCTAGTACACATAGTCACCAAAGTCTATAGCCAGATAGTAATTTATACAGCTTAGTGAACTGGAGCAATGTAGAGTTAAACAATTTACCCAAGGTTTCAACACCGCAGCACAGGATTCGAACCCGGGTTCTCTTAGTCTAGAGTCCGAAGTTCTACCTCTGAGCCATTGCACTCTAGTGAGGAGATTCTACTAATGTCTCACACATGCCGATGATTGATACCTCTCAGAGCAATTAGATTTTTTTAAATATCGCAATATGCATTTACTGCATTACTGGGTCTGGTTAAATGTGTCGCCAGTTTAACGACTCTCTCTGCACGTTTACAACACCCAAAGCAGAAACAATGTCTAATGTGTTAAGATTGTCTTGGCGACGCCACAGAATTGCTACTGAGAAACGTGGGTTCAATACCGAGCAGCAGTGAAAATCTTGAGTGAATGTTCCGTTGCGAAATGGCGAAAAGGATGTACTGCTTGAGCAGTTCGAGTTTACTTGCCACGAACAGCAGGCTTTACAAAGAATATGTCTGTGCCGGACCACCATCTACACCAGAGCGTGGCATGGAGTAACGTTATGGAGTATATGTACGAACCAATAACGAAAACACACCTGTCCTAAGATTCGCGACAACAGTTGAGCTCGTCGAGGTGATGTCCTCGTTGTTTGTAGCTTTCACCTTCACCTCGTACACGTGAGAGGCGAGCTGAGTGATTGCGAGGTGCCTGCTGGTCACTTGTTGTGCCGCTTTGTATGACCACTGGTCATTGCTAGACGTCTGACGCTTGTACAATACACCGACGGCGACCAGTTCATCACATCCGCTATTAGTCAGCATCTGTAAACGAATATAACGAATCTGTAAACGAATGTATATATTTTGTATTCGTGGTGTGTTGGTTGTAGTTTTAGCAACTCATTTGTAATACACCATTTGTACACCGAATTTGACTTTTGTGAATGCCATAACATGATATAATTTCCCGACACAAAACTTTCAACTTAACCTCAAGGGAACTGACGGATATTGAAAACTGCGACGTATACTAAGTGATTGGAATAAGAAAAGAACTCGGAACAGCAATTGACCAACCAACATATAGCTGTACATGCAGCTGCCAATCACCTATATATCATATATGAACTAACTAGCAACTTCTTGGATGTTGACCAGCAGGCATTTGAAGGAATACTCCATGACAGAAAGATGGTGTTGACCCACGATAAGACAGTTAGTGTAACTTATGCACACATCCCGGCAACCCATGCAATGTCCCTGTTATTGTATATATTAAGATTGTCCTTCTGAGAGCAGCGGATTGGTTCAAGGAATTGAACGACATTCTAAGCTACGTCAAGTTCAGAGGCAAATAGTTTACGTCTTGCACAATAACTACAGCAAATTGGAGATGTATAATACTCACCTTCCAATTAACAACGACACTCGCGCCGACAGACCCGTTTCGAATGTACGATGTCACATTTTCTATGACCGGAGTTTCTGCCGCTGAAGGTCATTATTTTTTATTTACTTGATATTATTGCATCGTTACGGTTACATAATATGTAATGCTAATTGTTTATATAGTTGTGTGTATATATGTTTGTAAATCAACATTTATAATGTATGTAAACTAATATTGCTATCTACATATACATTTCAAAGCAAACTAGTGTAGCTCAGCCAAATCGTGTATATAATACATGCGCAGTTTGCTAGACATTACCCAATAATATCCAATACAACATTCCGTGTTCTTTACCATTGACAAATTGTACGTAATGGCTACATCATGAACATGCAATGGGTGTCACTGTAGTATACACATATGTGTTATAACATTATGTTTGCCGTTATCATGTTATGAAATGTTACGAAGAGATATGTAAATGCACTGAATTCTGTGCAACCGTTTGTAACTCTTTTGCTTCAGTGTTATGTCTTTCCAAAATATTTGTTTTAATCCAGGTATTTACCCGTATAGACATTTTTTAACATTGAATTCCTATCCACCATCACAAGAGGCACCTACCTCTGCAAACAGTTTTGAAATGAACGACTTGCGTCTTTGTTCCACTCTGACGTCGCTCGTCCTGCTGCCGAAATGGTTCGATTTTCACGGAATAATTCGTGTTAAATGAAAGTCCGGTAAGTCGTGATTTCAACGTGTTTTGGCCTGTTGCATCTTGTTGGCGAGATACGTTGTGAAATGTCCATCGTCTAAGTCCAAGCCACACGACGTAGTAATAGTGACTCTCCAGTCCAGGAGTGACATCGGTGGCTTTTGACCAACTCACTACCACAGATGAATTTGTGATGTCTTCTAATCTCGGTTTGTCGGTTGTTTTGAAATAAGGGTTACCTGGTGAAACAAGAACACAATTTCTAACATAAGGTGTATGAGTTAACTTCATCACAAAACAACTGCATGCTGATTCGCCCACAGACGTCGAGATGGTGTTCGATTAAACATGTATGCCAGTGAGTAATGATGTTATTATATATATATATATATAGATATATATATATATATATATATATATATATATATATATATATATATATATATATATATATATATATATATATATATACACTCGAGAACAACACGCTGATAAACGAATACTGTCTCTAACAGCTAGGATTATATGCTTGATATGATATCTTCGATTATATGAAGCTGGTCCGAGTGAAAACATGTTTTACTTTGTGTGTTAACGCCTTAATCTAATGTGTTTGACTTACGTATGAATGCTTTACAAAGATGCGTTGTGTACCACATCTTGCAGCCGCTGGTGCAGACTCCATTTTCCTTGTCACAAGGTTTGTTGTTCTTGCAATGTCCGCATTCCTCCATACAGTTCACGCCGTAAGTGTTGTCTTCGCATACTGAGGGAGAACAAACGTATGGAGATGACATGGGAGAACATGGATGCATGGGAGTGAGCTAACCGCTAACTCGAGTTCCTAAAATGGTGTTTATATGGCAATTAGCATACGCTGTAAATTGCCATACACATTTAATTATTTGGCTCTTGCGCATACCATGTTAAAGAAACGGTGTCCGTCTTTGTATTTTGACAGCGACTGTCGTCACTTCAGAGCCCAATTTGACATGACTAAATTCACGCATGAACTGCACCACGTTGTCTACTGCATGGTTATGTCATTACCGATCCTCTTCAAACTTTACTCAAGCGACATGCATGCAGCTATATCATGCGTGAATTGTCTATCAGTGCGAACATTCCACTACTGCATCACTGTTGCTACTCAACAACATGTAATGCACTCTGCGAGAATGGTGTGGGACACGTTTAAATACACGTGCTGACATAACTATAAAACTCTCCCTACACTGAGCCCCGTCCAACTTGTCCTGTCGTGGCAATACATTCTTGTCCAATTGATTTCACGAATATACAACCTACCTTTTACACAGTCAGGCTGCTGCTTTCCTCGGGCGCATGTGTCGCAACCAATGACGTCATTGCAAGAAGTTCCAGCCGGACAATGTTGGCATGCTGTAGAACAGACATGGGGCGGAAGTACTCGTGTACTCGTGTACTCATGTACTCGTGTACTCGTTTACTTGTACTCGTACTCATATAAAACGTATGTGCCTTGTACTCGTACTCGAACGTGTGCACATACTCATTGTACTCATATTTTACGACTACATTACGAGTAGATCTGAGTGCTTTCTTAATTATATACTGGGGAAACTAGATTTATGTATAGTTATAAAATGAAACTCCTGAAATATTTAAATGTTACAAACATTACATATTTTGTTATTTCAGATATAATTCCACCTATCTATCATTATATACAGTACACTTTCAATATTTGATAAGCATTTCTATAATTAATGATAACTCAACTTTGTAAAAAAATAACATATATTCTGGATAGAATGTTTTGATTGCATTGTGCATAGGAGCTGCTAATTCCAGGTATGTAACATATACACTCACGGAAGATACAATTTGAATCAACAGGAAACTTTTCATCACAAAATGAGTCCATGACCAACATGCAGTATAAGCAGATAAGCTGGTGGGTAGCAGAGCTGCAGAAGGGCTCCCAGGCCAGTGGGAGGACCCAGGGGGCTACTGATTAACAAAGGCTATCAGGACCAGTCAGCAACTAAGAACAGCAGCAATGCCATGAGTTACGCAAAATAGTATATAAAGCAACCTGGGTACGCATTATAACAGGGTAGTCAAGCACAGAACAAACAAGGAACTCAGCAGAGACACATCCAATTTTGCCATTGAAATAAGAAAGGAACCCTGGGCTAGGGATGGGTAATATGGGTATCCACTGGCAAGTTATGAACTCATTTGTATTCATTAAAGACACATCTCAACTAGATTGGCAAATGTTTTTTCAATGTCAATCATACTTTATGATTGATTTACATGTTCCTAGTTGGTAGTTGACTTAATACTGCCCCTATATATATATTTATATATATATATATATATATATATATATATATATATATATATATATATTATATATATATAATTAAGTTAATTGGAATATTGCTTGATGAACTTTGTTGTTGCAACAGTTAAACTATAAATCTAGTAGACTGTCAACTGTGCTTAGCGATTTTGTGATACCACCTAACTCCTCAGGGAATGTTTTTTTTAACAATATTCCTAACAAAATGGATCAATGATTACCATTGTGTATATTGTTATATTGAGTTATATGCGTTATGTTAATAAATAATGTTAAAGTACACTATTATTTAATATTTCTAAAAGTGTACTCGTACTCGTACATGTACTCATGAAAATATACTCGTACTTGTACTCGTACTCAGGTTTTAGCGATGCACTCTACTCATACTTGTACTCACCCACTAGCAATGTACTTGTACTCATGAAAATGTACTGGGCCCCATGTCTGCTCTAGAATATCATAGTTTACATTGTGTAGCCGAAAATGTACTGACTAGGTATATTTCACTATAGTTCATAAAAGTTATTAATTCTAAGCAAATGCAATTCCATAGTTTATTACAAACCTATATAAGCACGATGTATATCTGTATTTCTACGTTGCTCTTTGTGATTTTGGCACATCGCACGCGCTCTTGTATGCTTGTGCGTATGTTGCGTATATTCTAGGTGTGTCGGGTGTGAGTTCTTGCGTTATTGCATGCGTGCACGCGTAGTGCGTGTGAGTATGTATAACATTCATGATCATCATTATAAAATGCGTGGTCCAACCTAAATATGCGTATGTAAGTTTGAACAGGGTAAATTCGTCTCTACTTACATATACGTCTACTGCCAATGACAACGACTTCACACAACTCCGCTTGGTCGACATTTTCACCTTCCCGCCTGAACTTGAGATATCGCCCGACGGCGCTACACGACACGTTCACAGACGCCCCAGGACCCACAGAGCCGACGTGTTCCGCGCACTCGGTGGTTTTGTCTGGTCTGTCGTCAACGCTTAGTTTGAAGTGATTGAGACGTTCTTGGTCTGTATATTAATAAATATGTGTATTCATATATCAAAACATTTTCAAGGTACAATATCACACATAATATTCGTTATTTCATAGGTATACATGTACAATATTCATGTTTAACTCTCAACAACAACGCTGCAGTTTTAGGCAGCTCCAATTGTTGTCCAGAAAGATGGACAATTTTAGTATCGAATTACATTTTAGCGTCTGAAATCCCAGACGCTCTTGTGAGCGCACCATTCTAGTTAGTTGTGAGAGTCAATTAGTAACCTATATTTCTGCCTTGATATTTCATAGAAGTATATCATAAATTCCTGGTCCAAGGCTTCTGGATACTCGATATTTTTAATCCTCTGCAAATTCTAAGTTTTAATTTATTGTTAACAGGGCAAATATACCTAGAGGGATGTCTCGCCGTCAAGTTGGCATTTTAGAATATCTGTCAAAATATATTACAAAGCCTCTCATATTGGAGAACGGACTTCGCAGTGTTGAGTTGTGGTATAGCCTCATTACACATTTTTACGTGATTGAAAATTACGCTTTTCAGCACATTCCCAAATATTACGTTTAGGATTACAATACAATCAGCCATACCAAATTCAGTGAGATTTAGTTTCTTTAATGTTTATGATCTGACACTAATTGCTCCAGTATATGCGATATACAACTGCCAAACGATCGGCCAGAGGGAATTATGACCTCCCAGTTTGAGAATCACTCTAGAAACATAATTGTTTTTATGAAAACTTGTGTAATACACATGCATTGATGCATCTTCAACACTAAGCGTATCACAGCTGACATGAGCATAATTAATAAATATGACAAGAGGAATACGTATAGCAATAAATATATTCACTTTGATCTCTGTTGTGAATGATCACGTAGTAGATGTTGAATGTAGCCTCTAAGTCAACCGTCCACCAGGCGTGTTGACCCCAGTCAGCATCAGGATGAGCGCAGTGGCCATTTTTCATGTGTGGATCCGTGTTCCCATCAACGGCTCTATCGGCGGGGAACCGTTCGGACCAGTCCGTGTTGGGATCTGAACTTTGTGTCGCTGTCTTGTGGTATGCCACATTTCCTGAAACAATCAACTTGGCTGTTGAAATTGTTCATGAATATTGTTTTCTTAGTAGGCCTAACTCACAAACTGTGTAAGGCGTGGCTAATCAGTTGTTTATCTAAATCTACATGGTTTTGCATATTGAGATAGGTATCGTTCCATTACACAAACATCGAGTCGTGGCTTTGTACATTGCTTAGTCTTAACCATTAGTCACACTTTCTTAAGAATGGTGTTTGTACCTATAACAACAGCAACAATAGCAATATTAATTAAAACTAAAATTAAATCTCTGTATGGAGTTTATAATAATTGCAACAGGTATTATTTAAAAGTATGCAAGTGAGTGAATAAGGTTTTTATAATTACTTTGCATTTTTCAATAGTGGTAGGTTTACGCAATTCACTGGCTTTTCCATAAACTAAAACTTCTTTACGGTATACGAAGGTTTCGTGGATAGAAAAGCAATAACATACGAAATGATAAAACTTACAATGTGGTTATTTACCTAACAATATTGGTATAAACATGATCCAACGGCACCTTTTCAAAGATTAGTAGATATATTATTAAATTTGAGCAAAACACTATCTAACAATATTGCAAATAAAATTATGTCCTCGTGTTTCACAATAATACTAGAAGATAGTCAGGGCTGCTTCATAAGTAGTTACCCGGGTAACGCCTTCCCGGTGATATAAGATGTGTGTCTGAGAAGCTGGTCCGATCCTGCTAAAGTTCCTCAGACATCTGTCTTCAGATTATACAAAGAAAAAACGCAACATTGTCAGTAACGAACCAGTCCGACAGGCCATCCCGCTCCAGCGGTACCCACTCGGGTGTCCGTTTTCACATCGTCCGCCGTTGAGACAGTCGCCAGTGGTTGTGTCGCAGCCGTCCGTGCATCTGCAGGGGAAGACGCACGAGCCTTGGTTGGCTGACGTGCTGGCGAATCGACAATGTTTGCCTAAAATACACAAAACGTAAATTACGTACGCGGAAATTATGTGCGCAACACGTCATGATAATATCAGTATTTGTAAAATAAATAGCATCCAGAAGTCATACTTGGGTTGTTCATAGTTTGTTCGTTGTCAGTGTTAGTTAAGAAAACCGGCAGTCAATTCCGTAGCTAATAAGCAGCAATGGGTGCTACATACGTACGTATTACATACATACATAGATACATACATGTATACACGAATACACGCATACACATACACGCATACACATATTCACTCATACATACATACATACATACACACATACATTCATACATACATACATACATACATACATACATACATACATACATACATACATACATACATACATACATACATACACATATTCACACATACACTCTATACATACATACATATGTTCATACATACATACATACATACGTATATAACATCATATATATATATATATATATATATATATATATATATATATATATATATATATATATATATACATACATACATCTTCATATACATCAATTTGGCTAGGGGCGCAGTGAATTCCTACATACAAAAGTATTCCACTCGAGTGAAAAGAGGTCCGCTCGAAATATGAAATAAGAGCAGGTTCTTTGAGTAGTTTCAAAAGACAAACTCCCCAAAATTTTACCAACACCACACGCACACACATATGCACTCACACGCATATCCATACGCCCGCACGCCCGCACGCCCGCAAACACATGCACAAGCGCCGAATTACCGCTCGACAGCACACACAAATCTTATATCCGTTTTCCGCTGCGTCACGCTTTGGCAAGTTCGGAAGTAAAACGGTCCATACGCTCTATGGTCGAACAAGTTGTGTACGAGGACACGCCTGATTGACCACGTCCAACTGTTACACACTAGACACATTTGGTCATTCCACAGATCATCAAACTCACCCAACACGCGTCGATTTGCCAGTACTGTAACTAGTAACATCGCCAGGAAGAACTTCGCCATGTCACCGCGCCGTCGTCCGAGACAGGCCGACCGTAAAGGAGACGCCGTCGTCGTTAGTTTGTCACGGAGCCGCCCGCCGCGACACTTTTCTAGCAGTGAGTCATACGTGACCTACCACCTGCATGGCCCGAGCTGTCTGTACCAGTTAGTCAACAGCAACTCCGTGAGAGCAGCGCCTATTTATGGAACGGTATTGTTCAGTTTTATCACAATACTTTAGAATTCTCTGTAGCATGTTACGAGCGCACGAATAACTCGACCGTGTCCAGTGGTCTTATCCGATCTGTAGTTGTAGATTCACAATCGATGATACTGGTTGGGTTGTTGTTTTTTTCGCCGTCGCCCTACCCCGGATAAATGCTTATATTGGCTCCAGCATAAATTTGCCCTCTCGGTAAAATTATACCGGTTTAAAAATGCAGATTTTAAGGACATTTGTTTGCGATATAGTTATTAATTATCTATGTTTAATTCCTTGTATGCATCCATTTATTTTGCAATACTCATATTAATGTGACTAATGAACGACGGGTTGTATCACAAGTTCTGTTTATATTGTTTTCTTTTCTTTCTTATTCGTGTAAGTATTTAGGATGTGTGCAATATTTATTTGTCTAATGATTTCTTAAATTATGGATGTGACCGCAACTATTTATTTTCGGGGATACATACTACTGTAAGTGTTTAAGTTTCTTGTATTCCCTTCAAACAACATTACGTGTACAGCATATTCGCGTGGTTTTACATTGTGATGCTTGTTGAATGTTGTTCGAATAAACCATATTGAATTGAATTGTCGTTTTGGTTCAATCGTATAATCCTGTTACTACCAAGAATCCTGTACCTCACGTCGCCCGCAGTCTAGTGAAAGTGGCGCCATCTACGTATACGCGTGCTAACAACACCGTACAGCATTGGCCTGCATCTCCCGCTGTGTTCAGTTTGCTGATAACAGTTGATTTTCGGGATTGGTGTGTATTCAGTGGAATATTTCGCAAATAGTATTTTCGAAACAGTTACGTACACTCTAGACTGATGACGTTTTGTTATAAGTAATTGGTATGTAGTTATGGTGGCTACTTTCGAAGACGGTATTTTATAAATTAATATGTTCAATATACATATATCAATCACGTACACACAACTTACAAATACTGTTTGGCGATTGTTAACACCAAATAACAGAGAAATCTTCAGCGAATGCATTACCACGGATGTTACGTGATCTTTTGTGTTGACGCTTAGATTTTGTGAATAGTCATATCGAAACGGTTTATATAATACCACCTGCGAACAACGTCCACCCGAAGAATATGTGTTCAATGTTCACAAACCCTCACATCATTAGTATATGCAAACTGACCAAACAGGAGATGCAGGGCAATGCATATCAATGCTGTCAAAACGAGTTGAATGATATTGTTTGCACGCAAGTACGTAGATGGCGCCACCTTCGCTGGATCACGCTAAAAACTACCGAAACGAAAGGATTCTTGATGACACGCGGGATGTGACAGATGGACGCATAGACCGCAAAGTGCTGACAATTTATACACCAGATAATGTAGTCACACACACCAGAGTTTTACTAAAGCACTTCCTTTTACAGCTACATTAGCAACCGTATGTCTGTTCTTGTGCAATGATCTATGACATGATGCTACAACAGACTTGATGTTAAGATCGAATTAATAGCGCATAAAGGCGTAACAAAATCAACATACACTTAAAACATTATACATAAATCGTCTCGTCATCAGGGCTCGTGTTGGTGATGATATTGCCTTAACTACTCTTGACGCACTTTGTTGGATCATGTCTGTGGAGGTCCATCTCCTCCCTGCTTTCGTATTCATGATTTTGTAATCCTCCAAGGTGTCACGTCTTTAGTTTCTCAATTCGAGCCTAAATTTGCCCGTTGCCGTTTCCATAGGGTTTGTATGCGGATTGAGTTTATTTGTTCAGCAGCGCCTATGCCCTGACTGTAATAATTTGTTTGCAAATGACCACCCTGATTCTGCCTTGGCTTATTACCAGTGCTAGGGAAGTTGTATATGTTCCCATTACCCCTATAAATTGCTCGTTTAAGACACTCATCTCTTGTACGTTCTTATGTCTACGTTCCTTCAGCAATATTTTCAGTTTTCTCGATGCTACATTAATAGCTCGTTCACGTAATAGTACATCTTTCAAACATTCGAACGACTACTCCGTATGACCTAAACCGACCGAACGATTAAATAATCCTCTAATGCGTGTCATAAACTGACCAAATGACCTCCTCTGTCAAGAGAAATCTACGCAGCAGTGCTTCCTTCAGCAGGACGTAGTTATCTTCTTCGCCAACAGGTTGTATGTGATAAACATCTAATGCGACCCCGTGTAATAACGAGCTCATGTTTATGGCCCAATTCCCGCGCGGCCATACTTGTGACGTAGCATATAACTCGAATCTTTGGATGAATGCATCCATATCGTCGCGATTCTCATCAAATGGTTGTAACTTGGGCATAGTTCTCAGACTTTCTCTGCGGTCTGCGAGTTGCCTCTCCCGGCCAGTGACGTTTCTCTACGTTCAGCTGCTTCTCGATCCGCCGCAATGTTCATTTCAGCAAGACGAAGCTCCTGCTCCTGCTCCTGCTCCTGCTCCTGCTCCTGCTCCTGCTCCTGCTCCTGCTCCTGCTCATGCTCCTGCTCCTGCTCCTGCTCCTGCTCTCTGCTACTGCTCTGCTCCTGCTCCTGCTCCTGCTCCTGCTCCTGCTCCTGCTCCTGCTCCTGCTCCTGCTCCTGCTCCTGCTCCTGCTCCTGCTCCTGCTCCTGCTCCGCTCCGTCCTCTCCTCCCGCTCCCGCTCCCGCTCCCGCTCCCGCTCCCGCTCCCGCTCCCGCTCCCGCTCCCGCTCCGCTCCTGCTCCTGCTCCTGCTCCTGCTCCTGCTCCTGCTCCTGCTCCTGCTCCTGCTCCTGCTCCTGCTCCTGCTCCTGCTCCTGCTCCTGCTCCTGCTCCTGCTCCTGCTCCTGCTCCTGCTCCTGCTCCTGCTCCTGCTCTCTAGCTGTCTAGCTGTCTAGCTGTCTAGCTGTCTTGCTCTGATACGTATCTCTCCAACTCTAGCTCTCTTGTTACGCAGAAATGCGGTTATGTCTGAACCCTCTTCTATGCCCAGTTCCTTAGCTATCCTCTTTATTTGTATTGTTAATACATTTTACGAGCCAAACTCATCATGCGTGCAAGCGCGCAGTGCACTACACAACACCCAACCGTGTCTGCGAGTCCCGGTATTTAGATCACCGTCTCAGCTTGTGCTGCACCGATAAACTCTACCATCATCAATCCTACTTCAAATATTACAATCACTATAATCATACAATATTTACATTAGTTGCAAAATGAAATCATCCCTGAATTCTATCCCGGACGAGCCGTCAAAATTGTCACCAAGGGGATGATAATGATAAAGAGAAATTACAACCATTAAACCATGAAAATATATAATGATTTAATACAACTTAATTACCCAATAAAATACACAAAATCAACATCCCTTATAAACAATTCTCGTGCCTAAAGGTTCTCAACTCGTCAGCTTTTTTATGTGAAAACACAGTTCTGCGCGCAGTATGTCGCGTAAAGTTCAGTTTCCTGGCCGACACTTCGCTGGACGCCTTCTGCGTCGTTGCATTCTTTCCAGCGTCTCCTGGGTGCTAGACATTTAAAGCTATAATTACCATATAACACACCGACATATTCTACACACGTAGATATATACAAGCATTTTATGAAGTGAAACAACACGAAGGTATATATACAAGTGCGGGCTACTTACTGGTTAGTTACCCCAACTTAATGTTAATGACATAGACTGGCAAGCAACTGTCGCTGCTGTCGCCTGTCTGCGTCGAGTGACTCTCTCACACACGTGCTCGGCTGTTCGCCGCACACGCATAAACCTTCAACTGGTTTCCCACACCCGACCCGTATACTATTGCTTAAGCGCACGTTGGCGTCAGTTCACTGTATTAGCGACTGTCTTGCGTAATATAGCAATATTAAACATCACAGCTAAATCATACCTTTATCAAAGAAATCATATACACAATTAGTAATATTAATAAGTACAAAACTACACACATAATCTGCGCATTTAAGTCGCCACAGCCATAACAAACTTAGTTTGACGGCTGTCGTCACAGTTATTATTGTTAATGTTGGATTAAATTGAATTACATGCTATGTTGATGAATGCACGATACTTTGCGCATAGTCTAAATGAACCGATCTCCGAGTCACGTTATCTCCTAATACGGATGAATCAATATTATATCAAGTCGGTATGACGTCATAGACGTTGACGTATTCCTCTTGTCCTTCTACGGCCGTGGTTCGCTCGTACTCATTCTCATCGGGGATAACGTCTGCGAAAATGTCAAATTAATATATCAATACTCGGGTGATTAACACGTTTGCATGCATAGCTACTATTATTAGTACAAATGTTTTAATGAAACATACGATTAAGGTATTTGTGATGTTGTTCCAGAGGTCTACGTCCCTGGTGTTTTCTAAGGGATAATCAAATGAACGAAGCAAGTTTTGAATGGACCCCTCTACATATGAGAAGACACTAACAGACTGACTTCAAGATAAGCAGGTGATCAACGCACCTTGAAAAAATATAATGTTTTATAACATATATTTCGCGTAATCATATATATATATATATATATATATATATATATATATATATATATATATATATATATATATATATATATTTATCTATCTATCTATCTATCTATCTATCTATCTATCTATCTATCTATCTATCTATCTATCTATCTATCTATCTATCTATCTATCTATCTATCTATCTATCTATCTATCTATCTATCTATCTCTCTCTCTATCTATCTATCTATATAAATATATATATATATATATATATATATATATATATATATATATATATGTATATATGTTTGTAGGTGTGTATGTACATGTACAATTCTAGTATCGTGTGGAGATAAATATATATAGTATCTAGTCCACCCGGTAAAATATATACTGATATTTACCTCCATCAAGTTCAATTGAAGTTTGTTCTCTTTGTTGCTGTTCGTTGTTTGTTTTCGGCTTGTTTAATCGTTTTCTAAAACTAACAAGGTGTGCGTAGTCAGCTGTACTCGTGGGCAGTATTATACAGTAGGATAAGATAAACTAAGCACTATTGGGAAATATATTAGTATGTATTTGCTTGTGTCGAATATAACACATTTGTTAGAAAAACAAAATATTCTTTCATTACCTCCAAATAGCTTCTTAGTAAATTTTCTTTTCACTGTATTACCAAACAATACTATAATTATTTAATAGGATAATCCTAGTCACTCTGCTTACATCAACTGTGCTTTTTAGCTGCTTTCATACAAAGAGGCGAGTGTAATGCCATAGTAAGTTGCAGCAATTGTTGGAAAATAACAGCCCTGAAATAAGTTATTTGAAGATCTTTACGTGATCAATGCAACCTTGGTTCACCTTTGAAGAATAAATAATACAAACCAGTAAAAACCGGATCAATATTAGAAATGGCTATTATTCCTACTGTTGTGGGTCCACACGAACAGTATTAATTGAAGTACTTTGGACAACAGCAATTCTACCACTACTGCTGGACTACTGTAATTATGTTATTTATGGAATATCCACAGGCAACGTCGCTCATTTGCAGGAATTCAAAACTCGGCCACTCGTCTGATATTGCTACGCTCATGTAATGAGAGTTACTCCTCAGTTGCGTGTTCTGCACTGGCTTCGTTGCTCGCAGAATCGAGTTAAAGTTATTCGTGTTTACATACTGTCGCTGGAGCATGCGCGCATCCATTGAAGTTGGAAAGTGCACTGATCTGTAAAGTATAATATTCTTGGTGTGACAGTCAACCGTCTGTTTCACTGTCGAATCGGTTGCCTAATGCACTCTGAAATATTATTGAATAAAACACATATAATGTACAAAGTCTAAATAAGGGTGATTATTCACGATTATTTGCTCCTAACGGTGGCACTTTGACTACATTCGATACTGACATGAGAGTTTTATGAAACCAGGCCAACGTACGACTTACCTAATAATACTCAGCAGAATGACGCCGGTAACAACACATCCAAGAAGAAACGTTGTCACAGCGATTCCAACGACGGGTCCAGTTTTCAAGCCCGAAGCTACTGGGACTGTTCTCTCTGTTGACGTCCGATCCGAATCTAGGAAACAAACATTAGAATGCATCAGCGATATCTATAAGTTCGAAAGAAGATTTCAAATGCATAATCAGTCAAATGCACTATGTGAAGTCAGTCTTTCGGGCGTGTATGCGTACGTATATTCGTATGTGCATGAGTGATTCGTAATAACACATAATATGGCTTGAACGTCTGCAGACGGCGAAGTGTTCTTTACATGGTTATCTGTTTTGAAATATCATGAAAATCACACTTTATGTAGTACACGTATTAAAAGACAACAAAAGAGGAAATTATTAGGCCCAACACACATGAATATGACATTTGTGTACACTACAGTTTATTCAGAATGTACTTTCAACGTTAAAAAATAAAGGTAAGTTTTTATATAGCGCAGTATCCGATCCTCAGGACTACTGAAAGCGCTTTTACACTTTTCTTCCGCGGCAGACACTCAAATACCATCTCAACTTCTCTGGGAAGCATCCAGCCACATGATACAATTAATGTGCGAAAGGCTGCTAGTACACATAGTCACCACTGTCTATAGCCAGATACTCATTTATACAGCTTAGTGAACTGGAGCAATGTAGAGTTAAACAATTTACCCAAGGTTTCAACACCGCAGCACAGGATTCGAATCCGGGTTCTCTTAGTCTAGAGTCCGAAGTTCTACCCCTGAGCCATTGCACTCTAGTGAGGAGATTCTACTAATGTCTCACACATGCCGATGATTGATACCTCTCAAAGCAATTAGATTTTTTTAAATATCGCAATATGCATTTACTGCATTACTGGGTCTGGCTACAATGTGTCGCCAGTTTAACGACTCTCTCTGCACAGTCGTTTACAACACCCAAAGCAGAAACAATATCTAATGTATTAAGATTGTGTTGGCGGCGCCACAGGATTGCTGCTGAGAAACGTGGGTTCAATACCGAACAGCAGTGGAAATCTTGAGTGAATGTTCCGTTGGGAAATGGTGAAAATTATTTACTGCTTGAGTAGTTCGAGTTTACTTGCCACGAACAGCAGGCTTTACAAAGAATCTGTTTGTGCAGGACCACCATCTACACCAGAGCGTGGCATGGAGTAACGTTATGGAGTATATGTACGAACCAATAACGAAAACACACCTGTCCTAAGATTCGCGACAACAGTTGAGCTCGTCGAGGTGATGTCCTCGTTGTTTGTAGCTGTCACCTTCACCTCGTACACGTCAGAGGCGAGCTGAGTGATTGCGAGGTGCGTGCTGGTCACTTGTTGTGCCGCCTTGTATGACCACTGGTCATTGCTAGACGTCTGACGCTTGTACAATACACCGACGGCGACCAGATCATCACATCCGCTATTAGTCAGCATCTGTAAACGAATATAACGAATCTGTAAACGTATATATTGTGTATTCGTGGTGTGTTGGTTGGAGTTTTCAGCAACTCATTTGTAATACACCATTTGTACACCGAGTTTGACTTTTGTGAATGCCATAACATGATATAATTTCCCGACACAAAACTTTCAACTTAACCTCAAGGGAACTGACGGATATTGAAAACTGCGACGTATACTAAGTGATTGGAATAAGAAAAGAACTCGGAACAGCAATTGACCAACCAACATATAGCTGTATATGCAACTGCCAATCACCTGTATACCATACATGGACAAACTAGCAACTTCTTGGATGTTGGTCTGCAGGCATTTGAAGGAATACTCCATGACAGAAAGACGATGTTGATCCACGGTAAGGCAGTTAGTGTAACTTATGCACACATTCCGGCAACCCTTGCAACGTCCCTGTTATTGCGTATATTAAGATTTTCCTTCTGAGAGCAGCGGATCGGTTTAAGGAATTGAACGACATGCTAAGCTACGTCAAGTTCAATGGCAAATAGTTTACGTCTTGCACAATAACTACAGCAAATTGGAGGTGTATAATACTCACCCTCCAAGTAACCGCGACACTCGCATCGACTGAGCCGTTTCGAGTGGATGTTGTCACGTTTCCTATGACCGGAGTTTCCGGCGCTGAAAGTAATTATTTTTTATTTACTTGATATTATTGCATCGTTACCCTTACATAATATGTAATGCTAATTGTTTATGTAACTGTGTGTATATATGTTTGTAAATCCACATTTATAATGTATGTAAATTAATATTGCTATCTACATATACATTTCAAAGCAAACTGGTGTAGCTCAACCGAATCGTGTATATAATACATGCACAGTTTGTTAGACATTACCCATTACTATCAAGTACAACATTCCGTGTTCTTTACCATTGACAAACTGTGCGTCATGGCTACAACACGAACATGCAATGGATATCACTGTAGTATATACATATGTTCTATAACCTTATGTTTGCCGTTACCATGTTATGAAATGTTACGAAGAGATATCTAAATGCACTTAATTTTGTGCAATTTTTGTAACATAACCGTATAACTCTTTTGCTTCAGTTTTATCTCTTTCCAAAATATTTGTTTTAATCCAGGTACTCACACGAATACACATTTTTAAACGTTGCATTCCTATCCACCATCACAAGAGGCACCTACCTCTGCAACTTGTTTTGAAATGAACGACTTGCGTCTTTGTTCCACTCTGACGTCGCTCGTCCTGCTGCCGAAATGGTTCTATTTTCACGGAATAATTCGTGTTAAATGAAAGTCCGGTAATTCGTGATCTCAACGTGAATAAACCTGCTGCATCTTGTAGGCGAGAGACGTTGTCAAATGTCCCTCCTCTAAGTCCAAGCCACACGACGTAGTAATAGTGACTCTCCAATCCAGGAGTGACATATGTGGCTTTTGACCAACTCACCACCACAGATGAACTTGTGACGTCTTCTAATCTCGGTTTGTCTGTTGTTTTGAAATAAGGGTCACCTGGTGAAACAAGAACACCATTTCAAACGTAAGGCGTAAGTTAAATTCATCACAAAAAAACTGCATGCTGATTCGCCCACAAACGTTGAGATGGTGTTCGATTAAACATGTATGCCAGTGAGTAATGTATATATAACTACATTATATATATATATATATATATATATATATATATATATTTATTTATTTTATTTATTATATATATATATATATATATATATATATATATATATATATATATATATATATATATATATATATATATATATATATATATATATATATATATATATATATATACTCGATAGATTGCAATCGAAAACTACTACTATCTCTAACAGCTAGGATTATATGTGGTATCTTCGATTAAATGAAGCTGGTCCGAGTAAATGTTTTGTTTTAGTATGTTGACGCCTTAATCTAATGTGTTTGACTTACGTATGAATGCTTTACAAAGATGCGTTGTGTACCACATCTCACAGCCGCTGGTGCAGACTCCATTTTCCTTGTCACACGGTTCGTTGTCCTTGCAATGTCCGCATTCCTCCCTACAGTTCACGCCGTAAGTGTTGTCCTCGCAGACTGAGGGAGAACAAACGTATGGAGATGACATGGGAGAAAATGGATGCATGGGACGGAGCTAACTCGAGTTCCTAAAATGGTGTTTATGGCAATTAACATACGCTGTAAACTGCTATACAAATTTAATTGTTTGGCCTTTGCGCATACCATGTTAAAGAAACGGTGTCCCTCTTTGTATCTTTGACAGCGACTGTCGTTCCTTCATAGCCCAATTTGACAAGACTAAATTCACCCGTGAACTGCACGACGTTGACTAATGCCTGGTTCTATCATTACTGATCCTCTTCAAACTTCACTCAAGCATGCAGCTATCATGCCTGAATTGTCTATCAGTGCGAACAGTCCACTACTGCATCACTGTTGCTACATAACAACATGCAATGCACTATGCCAGGATGCATTGGGACACGTTTAAGTACATATATAAAACTCTCCCTACATTGAGACCCGTCCAACTTGTCCTGTCGTAGCAATAAATATACAACCTACCTTTTACACAGTCAGGTTGCTGCTTTCCTCTGGCGCATGTGTCGCAACCAATGACGTCATTGCAAGAAGATCCAGCCGGACAATCTTGGCATGCTGTAGAACAGACATGGGGCGGAAGTACTCGGTACTCGTTGACTCATGTACTCGTGTACTTGTACTCGTACTCATAAAATGTGTGGTCCATGTAATCGTAATCTTACTTGTACTCATACTCATTGTACTCATATTTTATGACTACATACGTGTACATCTGAGTGCTTTCGTAATTATATACTGGGGAAACTAGATTTATTCGTAGCTATAAAATGAAACTCCTTAAATATTTAAATGTTACAAACATTATATTCTTTGTTATTTCAGATATAATTCCATCTTTCTATCATTGTGTACAGTACACTTTCAATCTTTGATAAGCATTTCTATAATTAATGATAACTCAACTTTGTTAAAACATAACATATATTCTGGATAGAATGTTTTGATTGCGTTGTGCAAAGGAGCTGCTAATTCCAAGTATGTAACATACTCACTCAAGGAAGATACAATTTGAATGAACAGCAAACTGTTCATCATAAAATGAGCCAACCAGCAACATGCAGTATATGTTGTGTAGCCGAAAATGTACTGACTATGTATATTTCACTATCGCTCATAAAAGTTATTAATTCTAAGCAAATGCAATTCCATAGTTTATTACAAACCTATGTAAGCACGATGTATAACTGTATTTCTATGTTGCGGTGTGTTTTGGTACATCGGGCGCGTTCTTGTATGCTTGTGCGTATGTTGCGTACATTGTAGGTGTGTCGGGTGTGAGTTCTTGGGCGTGCGACCTTACGTTCTTGCATGCGTCCTTGCATTATTGCATGCGTACGTGCGTAGTGCGTGTGAGTTCGTATATTCATGATCATTATTATAAAATGCGTTGACATACCTAAATATGCGTATGTAAGTTTGAACAGGGAAAATTCGTTTCTACTTACATATAAGTCTATGGCCAATAACAACGACTTCACACAACCCCGCTGCGTAGGCACTTTCACCTTCCCGCCTGAACTTGAGATATCGCCCGACGGCGCTACACGACACGTTCACAGTCGCCCCAGAACCCACGGAGCCGACGTGTTCCGCGCACTCGGTGGCTTTGTCTGGACTGTCGCCAACGCTTAGTGTGAAGTGATTGAGACGTTCTGTGTCTGTAACGTATGTTAATTTAAAATGTGTATTCCTATATTAAAACATGTTCAAGGTATAATATAACACATAATATTCGATATGTTATAGGGACACATGGATTATATGCATGAGAGTCGTACACATTTTACTCTCAATAGCAACACTGATGAATGTGACAGTTAACATGATTTGCTCTTTATACATATTTTCAAAATATTAAACCAGTTGTTCTCAAACAGTTTTGCGCCACGGTCCATTTATCATATAAGATTTTTATATTGGCTGTTCTATCTATTCCAAATGAAATACGTAGAACTTTTGTGTAAATGAGGTAACTGGAGAGGTTATACACTGTTATTTGTAACCTATTATATAGCATATGCATACAAATAAATGTTCGTATAATTGCGTTAACTTGTTTCAATTAAATGGGCAACACTCTATATAAAATAACATTGGCAAACTAACTGAGGGGAATGATGGGTGTCGGAAGACGAATCACGGGAAGTTCTTAGGCGGCTCAAATGTTTGTCCAGAAAGATGAATACATTTACTGTCGAATTACAGTTTTGCGCCTGAAATCCCAGAAACTCTGAGTGAGCGCATTACACCAGATAATTACAGGTGTTTGTCGGACGGTGAAAGAGTCGGTTAGTAGCGTGTTTGTTTGACTTGATATTTCATAGAGGTACATATTGTAATTCCTACTCCAAGGCTTCTGGATATTCGACATAGGTAATGCTCTGTAAATTCTGAGTTTGTATTTATAATAGTTAACAAAGGAACCTAGCGGAATGTCACGCCGTCAATTTGGTACATTTGAATTTCTGTAAAAATAGACCAGGAAGCCTCTCATAATGGTGAACGGACTTCGCACAATAACTCTCATATTTAAAAATTACAGTATTCACCACATTCCTAAAAATGTATCGTCGTCTAGGATTACAATGCAATTACCGTGAACCAATTCTGTGAGATTTAGTTTCATTATTTATAATCTGACACTAATTGCGTCCAGCATGGCGAACGTATCTTATAAGTCGTGAGCGAATTACTGTGTTAGCATTTTAGTTGATGCGATATACAATTGCCAAACGACCCCCGAGGGAATTATGACTTCCCTGTTTGAGAATCACTCATATAAACATATGAAAGACGTGTGTTACACACGTGGACTGATGCATGTTTAATACTAAGATATGTTATGCGTTTTGGTTTTGCAAAGCGTATCACTGCTTATGTCAGCATAATTAATAAATATGGCAAGGGAACATGCATAGCAATTCATATATTCACTTCGTTCTCTGTTGTGAATGATCACGAAGTAGATGTTGAATGTGTGCTCTAAGTCAACCGTCCACCAGGCGTGTTGACCCCATTCAACATCAGGATGAGCGCAGTGGCCATTTTCTATATATGGATGTGTGTTTCCGTCAACGGCTCTATCGGCGGGGAACCGTTCGGACCATTGCGTGACAGGACTTGAACTTTGTGACGCTGTCTTGTGGTATGCGACATTTCCTGAAACAATCAACTTATCATGTACGAGTTCGTGCGTCCGTTGCAACCTTCTGTGTGAATGCACTCGACAACACGTAGCGTTGCACCTTCCCACCCACAACCATATAACATATTGACAATAATTACTGGCAACGACATCTGTGTTCCTCACCGTCGTGACGATGACGTGTGACACTTTACACGATATCATAACCGACTTTATATATGTGATACTTACACGATATAGCTAATGCTTTTTTTAACGTTTTATTTTGTTGAAGGTGTAATCTACGCAACCGCGCGCGTTGGAAACAGTTTAGCATTTTCAAAACTGCTACCTGTCAAGATCACAATGGGCAGGGTCTACTTACTTCTGTTCATGTGAACCTCACACAAATTTATAACAATTTTAATAATAACAATGAGGTAAACATTTTGAAATTATATAGTATACAGCCGTAAAACAAGATTACCATTATCGAAAACATACGGATATTTTACCTAACGTCTTGTACAATTATAGTTTTTTTAATTGTTCATTAAAATTGTTTTCTTAGTAGGCCTAACTCACAAACTGTGTAATGCTTGGCAGATCAGTTGTTTATATAAATCTGCATTTCTTTGCGTATTGAGATATGTATCGTTCCATTACACAAATATCGAGTAGTGGCTTTGTGCATCGTTCAGTCTTAATCATTGGTCACACTTTATAACGAATGGTATTTGTACCAATAACAACAGTAACGATAGCAACATTAGTTAAAAATAACCTTAAATATCTGTATGGATATGACGTAGTCAGTGTAAAATAGTTTATAATAGTTGCAACAGGTATTTTTTAAAGGTATGCACATGATTGGTCAAAACATTGTTTTATCAACAACTTACTTTTCATTTTTCAATAGTGGCAAGTGTACGTAAGTCTCTGAAGGTATATGAACGTTTCGTAGATAGAACAGCAATAACATACTGATAGTAACATTTATAATGTGGTTATTTATCTAACAATACTGGTATAAACATGTGCCAACGGCGGCTTTTCGATTATACTAGCTGATAGTCAGGGCCGCTTCATCAGTAGTCACTCGGGTACCTGTCTTCACTACGAGATACAATATACAGTAACTGTAACTAACCTGTCTGAGATGCTGGTCCGCTCCAGCTAAAGTCCATCAGATATTTGTCTTCAGATTACACGACAAGAAAAAACATTGTCAGTAACGAACCTGTCTGACAGCCCGGTCCGCTCCAGCGGTACCCACTCGGGTGTCCGTCTTCACATCGTCCGCCGTTGAGACAGTCGCCGGTGGTTGTGTCGCAGCCGTCCGTGCATCTACAGGGGAAGATGCACGATCCTTGGTTGGCTGACGTTCTGGCGAACCGACAATGTTTGCCTAAATTACACAAAACGTAAATTACGTACGCGGAAATTATGAGCGCAACACGTCATGATAATATCAGTATTTGTAAAAACAAGTTACGTAAAATGAACAGCCTCCAGAAGTTATATTTGGGTTGTTCATAGTTCATAGGTTAAGATATATACATACGTACATACACACATCCATACATACGTACATACGTACATACACCCACATACATAGGGGAGACCTGGGCCAGTTGTAACACAGATAAGTTGTAACAGAGGGCTTGCAGACAAAACTTCTAAAGCAAATTATTCTGCAAGACGACAGAATGTTTTATTACGACATTTTGAAAACACGCACATTGTGACTGCACTTATTCAACATTTGATTCATACTTGGTAATTCTACGAGAGCACTCGCTGGGAGATGTGGGCTTTCAAATGGCTTAACATATAATGTGTGCAGAGGGCATTAAAACTCCTACGAAATGCACTTTTTGTATTTGTCCCATGTGTTAGCTTTGCGAATCGGACTTCGACAATGTCTAATCATCAACGTATCCACAACAAATAGTAAATCAGTTCACATTTTTACATATGCGACTGTTTCCTTGCAGAGTAACAAATTATATTCATACATTTATTTATTGAAATAATTGCTGCATATATATATATATATATATATATATATATATATATATATATATATATATATATATATATATTTATATATATATATATATATATATATATACATATATATATATATATATATATATATATATATATATATATATATACACAATCACATCACTGGACGCTTTTAGAAAATTGCTTAATCAAGGTGTGCCTGTTGTACTTATCCGTATCCTGTTGTACTGGTACAGAACCCAAACATTCTGTATCAAATGGGGTTCTACAACATCAGACTTTTTTAATGTTTCTAATGGTGTTCGACAAGGTGGGATTTTGTTCCCATATTTATTTATCGTATACATTGATGAAGTGAGCAATATCCTAAGTGCTGGTATAGATTGCCACATACACAACTACTGCACTAATCACGTGTTCTATGCTGATGACATATGTGTTATTGCTCCTAGTCCTAGTGGGCTTCAGGGTTTGCTGAACATATGTGCAAAGTTTGGGCTTGTAAATGATGTTGAACATAACCCTATCAAGTCGTTGTGTATGGTCTTCAAACCACGTGGTTTTAACCTGAAATGTCCAGATATATATATGAACGTAAACAAGCTTGCACATGTCAAAGAAACAAAATATTTAGGTGTGATAATATGCAATGACCTAAAAGATGACGGAGATATTTTGAGACATCTTCGTAATTTTTATGCTAGGTCTAATAGCATTATCAGACAATTTCACCACTGTTCCGTGGGTGTTAAACTACGTCTGTTTCATGCATATTGCTGTACAACTTATTGTTGCCAAATATGGATTAACTTCAATAAGGGCTCTTATTTAAAAGCTAAAGTTGCCTACAACAATATGCATAGACGGATTTTGGGATATAACCGACGGGACAGCGCAAGTAGCATGTTTGCTAATAATGCTATTGATACATTTGAAGCCCTATTGCGTAAGAACATTTATGGTTAAAAAAAACGCATTTTTAACACAAATAATGACTTGATTAGGGTTATGTACAATTGCTTTGAAATAGTAAATGCCCCAATGTGGATTAGCTGGGCCAATTCGTTGTACACAGTAAATATGTAAGATAGTAATCATGTCTCGCATATAACTTTATTATTTATTTATTATAATATATATTTTTAAAGTCAGCAAGTTGTTTATATAACTTACTTTTCAAACCGTGTTTATTTAAATGAATTAATTGCATATTTATTATACAATCACATCCTGTATATTGCTCATTATGTTATCTGTTTTTCTACAATTTTACATTTATCTAACTTATAACCTTATTTATTTTGTATCTTATTTCTGTATCTATTCATTTTTAAAAACATATTTTATATTTCATAGGCTACTTAGATGTGCTAATGTGTGTACCAATTGTATATGGGTTTTTACCTGAAATAAATGTATTCGTATTCGTATATGCTGTGATGATACAGCCACCATTCCTGTCTATACCGTTAACAATAAACAATAAATTAATAGTTTTGTAAATATTTCAATATGAAACAGATTTCGTCGTACTGTTTGTGTATATATATATATATATATATATATATATATATATATATATATATATTATATATATATATATACTATATATATATATATATATATATATATATATATATATATATATATATATATATATATATATATATATATATATATGTGTGTGTGTGTGGTGTATATGTGTGGTCATTGGTGCTACTGCACCTCGGTTGTTGCTGTAGATGGTTTAGTTGCTGTATTTGTTTCGCATTGTATATATAATTATGTCATACTGAGTGAGAGTCCAGCCAGTTTGCTATCCTTACTATCCTTGTTTCCTTATGTTGTTTGTATTAGTATATATATATATATATATATATATATATATATATATATATATATATATATATATATACGTACGTTTCAGTTTTGTTTACTATTACACGTACAATTACGATTAACGATACGATGCCATGCTACACAGAAGGTTTTAAGCTAATTAGTGCTATGCGTTATTGTTGTTTTCCTCAGCTGTTCTACGTTGCTTCTGGTAGTAATGTAAAGACGACGGACTGGGTCTATTGGTTTAATATGATATCCTCTATCGTGTTTGTAAATGGATGATAATATTAATATAGACCTGATCCAATCAAATGGAAACTTTGACTTTACAAAGTTATACACTGAAATTAATCATTACGAAGATGAAATGTATCATGACTCACCTTTAAAAAATACTAATGAGTGTAAATATTTGACCCCGGTTGAATACTCAAAAGCTTTCCAAAGTGACAACATTTCTCTATCGATGTTATGTATAAATTGTCGCAGCTTAGAGGCGCACTGGGATTCTTTGCAAGAATTATGTTGTAATTTATCATCAGATGGTCTCAAACTTGATATAATTGGCTTAACATAAATATTTAAGATTCGGGATTCTCAGCAATACAATAAAAACGGATATCATAGTTTACTTTTTAACACACGATTGCAAAATGATGATGGCCATGGTGGAGTAGGTATATATATTAACGAAAACTTGACATACACTAAACGCGAAGATCTTTCCATATTTATTCCCCATGTTTTTGAATGTATATTTTTTGAAGTTCAAGATAACCAAAATAAACCTATTATAACAGGTGTAGTTTATCGGCCTAATTCAGCTCCTCGTGCAGATGTAGATATGTTTATAAGCAAAATAATAGAAATACAGGATAAAATATCAAATGAAAATAAAATTGCTTATCTGATGGGCGATTACAACATTAATTTGTTAAACTTTGTTTCCCATCAAAAATCCAACGACTTCGTAGATAATGTAATATCCCAAGGTTTTATACCGCATATAACCAAACCAACAAGAATAACGTCAAACTCGGCAACATCTAGAGACCACTTATATTCAAATCATAATCACCCTAATTATGAATCGGGAATTATCGTAACTGATGTAGCCGATCATGTTGATATGGTACACATCGTCCAAAAACACTATATAGGCAGGTACGACAGCTGACCCCAAGAAACATTGCATCGTTTAGAAATCTGCTACATATGGCCGATAACTCAACTGTGCTATCCACAGCCGATGTAAATGAAGCTTATGTTAATTTCATGATAATATACAAATCACTTTTCGAAATATCCTGTCCAGTTAAACATATGAAGGTTAAGAGAAAATACATTAAACGAGAACCGTGGATTACTATATATATATATATATATATATATATATATATATATATATATATATATATATATATATATATATATATATATATATATATATGGCAAATTATAATATCGTGTGGTCATTCTAGGTGACTCAAATGTTTCCAAGATTACAGAGTCGAAGGAACGAGACATCCAAGTGGAGAGCTGCTGGAGTTGTCTTATCGGTGGGAATCAAGGACAGAGCGAACAAGCCAGGTGTGACGATCGTCCCTAATTTGTGCTTTCCTCACTCCATTATCGCCATACCAGAAATAAACTGCTCGGACAGATTGCCCATGGTAGAATAACATAAACTAAAAATCGTAGAGGGCAACCATACCCCACAAAACGAGTTTACCTATTACCAACATTCATGAAGCTAAAGACAAGTGGCCTCAACCTCAAATGCTTCCAGGATGACCGATCATATCCGACTGCAACAATGAATCATATAAAATAGCCGAGTACATCGACCACCTTTTAACCCAATTGGCAGTTACACACGCTTCCTATGTTAAAAACAATACATATTTTATTGATAAAGTGACTGGAATCGAATACCCTGGTGATGCCCTACTGCCATCCATGGATGTAGAAAGCTTCTACACCAATACTGACAATAATTCGGGGATTGAAGCAGTAAAACAAGCCTTTCTACGGAAACTCGGTCTTTGACCGCCCAGACGTAGACATTTTAGAACTACTTAAAATCTCATTGGAACCAAGTCCGACACAAATTACATACATACATACATACATACATACATACATACATACATACATACATACATACATACATACTATATATATATATATATATATATATATATATATATATATATATATATATATATATATAAATTTGGCTGGGAATGTGTTCCTACACACACTCCCATCTCCCCACTGAGGCAAAAGTATTCCACTCGAGCGAAAAGAGATTCTTTGCGGAGTAGGTTCAAAAGACACGCTCCCCAAAATGTTATCGCGGGCTGCACACGCGCACACACGTGTGGACATACATCCTCACCCTCACATGACCAATCACCCTCACCCATTCAGGCGCAGGCGCACGCACACGTCACACGCACACACATATACACACGCACGCACATCCACACACCCGCATGCCCGGAAGGCCGCACACGCATGCACCGCACCATCACCCAACGGCACACAATAATCAAAACCAGGTTCGTCCGAAAATCTGTCGACCTTTCTTAAGTCTCGACCACTGCGCCACACTTAACCGACACCCGCAGTTTGATATCAGCTTTCCGCTGCGTCATGCTTTGGTGAATCGGGAAGTAAACGGATCCATACGCTGTATGCCCTAACAAGTTGTGTAAGAGGACACGCCTGATTGATTACGTCCCACTGTTACACACATTTCCTAATTCCACCGAACTTCAAACTCACCCAACACGCTTCGATTTGCCAGTACTGTGACTAGTAACATCGCCAGGAAGAACTTCGCCATGACACCGCGCCGTCGTCCGAGACAGGCCGACCGTGAAGCCCGTGTCGAAGGAGACTCCGTCGTCGTTAGTTTGTCACCGAGCTGTCCGCCGCGACACTTTTCTCGCAGTGAGTCATACGTGACCTACTACCTGCATGGCCCGCGCTGTCTGTACCAGTTAGTCAA
>JAODUO010002003.1:15000-50000 GCA_025642075.2 Ridgeia piscesae | reverse complement strand
TGTCTCTGTCTCTGTCTCTGTCTCTGTCTCTGTCTCTGACCCTGTCTCTGTCTCTGTATATATATATATATATATATATATATATATATATTATATATATATATATATATATATATATATATATCCCCACACTCCCCCTTTACTTCTAACTATCTCCCTCTACCCTCGACCCTCTCCCCATCCCACCCTCCCTTTCCCGCCCTCCCCCTTCCTCCCTCCTAACGTCTCTCTATGTCTACACGATCTCCCGGTCGTTGCAGCCGCGTCGTCGGCCGCCAGCAGGCGACTGGCTGCCCGCCGCCCGGTCGCCCGCCCTCCGACTCCACAACAAATGTGGTTTACAGAATGGCACTGTCTGCGCGCCGATTGGTCGACGGCGGCACGCGTTTTAATTGGTCGACTGCAGATTAAGCGCGCCGCCCCGCCCGCGCCTGGCGATGGGTCGAAACAGCGGCCCATTCAATAGTTGCAGGGACGTAATATTATAAGATATGTCTCCACGTGTGCTGTGCACGCGCGCACGCTGTATATATAGGCACGTTCGGCTGAGCAACCCGCGGCGAGCCAAAGACGGAATATCCCCCGTCGGAACTGTCTGATCGAACTGCCCTGTTCGCACGCCGCAAGAGCGTGAGCGAGACAGCGAGAACGAGAGAGAAAGAGTTGCCGTTCGCTCACAGCTCGTAGTCTCTACCACGCGTCATGGCAACGCGAAAGCCAGCGCCCGTGTGGTGGACAGACAGACAGACAGCGCGGCGACAGACCGACACCGCCATGATGACAAGACACCGCCGGACTAACGTGCTTCTGGCGGTCGCGCTGTCTGTCGCATGTGGGGCGTTCATCGCGTGTCCGGCCGCCGGACAGTCCGTCTCCACGGACGCCGTCAGTCGCTACCGGCCCAACGACCTGTTCAACTGCACCGACTGCAACACGCGTAACACACGCATCCTGATACACAACCAGCGCAAGAAGAGCAGACTCGACCAGATCAAGTTCGAGATACTCGACAAACTCGGCAAGGCGGACCGGCCGATGGGCAACGTGTCGAAGATCCCGAAGGCGGTGATCAAAGTGATCATGGACAACCACCGCAATCCGCCGGACCTCGGCCCCGGCACTGGCCTGCAGGCTGACGGACGCTACTTCGCCGACACAAAGATCTACTCAATCCCGCAGAAAGGTACGTACAAACTGTGTCTCGCTGTCATTCGTCTCAGCATCTTTCCGTTGCGCCGTTGTCACGACGGTATTGGCTTCTGCCTAACCACGACAGCGTTAAACCTTCCGTTCTACACAGAACACACGCAATAGATCAAAATTAATATCCTCTATGCTTGATTGATGTATCCAGCGATGACAGCCGTTTCCTCTCACTTGAGGCTTGATGATGTCTTTCGCCCGCACAATTCTCCATCGGACCGACTTCTTATCCCGCTAGATTATCATGTCTGTCTTCTTCGAAGTTCTTCGGTTTATTGAGTGCGTTCCGCTACGGTGACCCGGGAACGCTGAGCATGTAGTTTTTGGGGTATAGAGTTCTGCTGCACATTCTTGCGTATAGAGCGCGAGTGTTTCGAGCGATGTCTAGTAAAAAAACCGTCGCTACGATAAGAAGCCCACCGTGCCGCGTGTGTAAACACGTCGCGTGCACGATACTCGCTGCCACTATCGCAAAAGCGAGTGGGGGCGTGTGCGTGCGTGCGTGCGTGCGTGCATGCGTGCGTGTGTGTGTGCGCGCGCGCGGCAAGGAAGTCGAAGCACTCTCTTTCTTGCAAATCAGTTTATTGCGTTTACGTGCTGCCGGCGAACTGGCTGCTGGCCGCACGACACTGACTCACGTCAACGTTTGCGGCGACGTCAATTAGCCTATTCTGTGGTTTGACGCGTGTACAATGGCGTCTATCTTGTCATCTTAGTCACTATCGGTGCCAGTGATCGTCGCTGCCTGAATGGTGTGGCCACACGGCCGGGGCTGTGCCGTACGACCAGAGTATCGAAACACCGCAGCGACAAGCTACGACAAGCTACGACAGGTAGCGAGACGGTGCCTTGTGTCGGTGACCGTCGCAAGTGTGATTCAGCAATTGTCGATATAATTTATTGCAACTCTTCGAGTTGTCGTCTTAGGCAGTGCGCTCGTTGACGACAGTGTTGTAGAGGTCGCGTCGTCGGCGTCGGCGTCGGCGTCGGCGTCGGCGTCGGCGTCGGCGTCGGCGTCGGCGTCGGCGTCGGCGTCGTCGTCGTCGTCGTCGTCGTCGTCGTCGTCGTCGTCGTCGTCGTCGTCGTCGTCGTCGTCGTCGTCGTCGTCGTCGTCGTCGTCGTCGTCGACGTCGTCGTCGTCGTCGTCGTCGCCGTCGCCGTCGCCGTCGCCGTCGCCGTCGCCGTCGCCGTCGCCGTCGCCGTCGCCGTCGCCGTCGCCGTCGCCGTCGCCGTCGCCGTCGCCGTCGCCGTCGCCGTCGCCGTCGCCGTCGCCGTCGCCGTCGCCGTCGCCGTCGCCGTCGCCGTCGCCGTCGCCGTCGCCGTCGCCGTCGCCGTCGCCGTTTATTACATTACCTATCAACCCACCTGTATTGTCACCTACACAAGCACACAGTATCATTACACACCACATACGATCAATGTTGTCACCGTGACAATGTCACGACGATGTTTCGTCTGCCACCGTCACAGACGTTGAACAATTTATTGTTCATCTGTACTGTGGGTGTTAAATATTACATACGTAATATGCCTATACGTAGCGACTTACACACATGTATGCATACATGCATAGATGCACAGATGTACGTACGTACGTATGTACCTACATACATACATACATACATACATACATACATACATACATACATACATACATACATACATACATACATACATACATACATACATACATACATACATACATACATACATACATACATACATACATACATACATACATACATACATACATACATACATACATACATACATACATACATACATACATACATACATACATACATACATACATACATACATACATACATACAAACACATGCATACACACGCACACACACGCACACACACACACACGCACACACACACGAACAAATACACGCCCACACGAACGCAGATGCATGCATCCATGCATAGATGTACACATGTACGGACGTACGAAAGCACGTACGTATGTACGTACGTAAGTACGTATGTACGTACGTACGTACATACGCACGTATATACGTACATACATTCATACATGCATACATACATACATACATACACATATATGTACATACATATATACATATATACATACATACATACATTCACACATACATTCACACATACATTCTTACATACATACATACATACATACATACATACATACATACATACATACATGCATGCATGCATACATACCATACACTACGCATACGCATACGCACACGCACACGCACACACGCACACACACACACCACAGCAACACACGCACACACACATACAGCACACGCACAGCACAGCACCGCACACGCACACGCACACACACACGCACACGCACACGCACACGCACACGCACACGCACACGCACACACACACGCACACACACACACACGCACACGCACACACACGACACGCACACGCACACACCCACACACACACGCACACGCACACACACGACACGCACACGCACACGCACACGCACACGCACACGCACACGCACACGCACACGCACACGCACACGCACACGCACACGCACACGCACACGCACACGCACACGCACACGCACACGCACACGCACACGCACACGCACACGCACACGCACACGCACACGCACACGCACACGCACACGCACAACCTCTCACCTCTGCGGTTACTTATCTGCCGTCATTTACCTACCCCTGTCGACAGTCTTCGACCTCGGTGAACTCGCGATCTGTGTCCGATAGCCAGTCTCTATCGCTCGCTCGGGCGTCCAGGGCCGGCCACTGGACACCGGTCCTTTGTCGTCAACATTCGTGATTGTGCGCTGACAGATAAGATTTCCGCTAGAGTCTACGGTGCGGTCTCGGCCCGAGTCTCGGTTCCGCTTGTTGTCTCGCTAGCGTACCTCTGTCCACACGCCGACGATTGTGGCGCGGGGATGTCCCCTGCCTTCCTAATAGACGTAGGTGACGAAATAACGTGACACATCATTAAGTCTTCTGGTACTCGTCTTGCAGTCTTGTGCCCGAAGCGCTCTGTGGAATGTCTGAGTGTTGGCAGTTGTCATTGACGCGCCTGTCAGGGGGGTACTTAATCGTCCACTTAGCACAGCAGAGAGTCAGTGCAGACTCGTCCGCGCTTAAGAACAGATAGGGATATTAATGAATTTACACACTAAACATCCAAACTATGAACTCTGTTCAGTAGTGTTGACAACATTAAAACATTATATGAAATAAATATAATAAAAGTAATTAGCGAGGCGATGTACGCCGGCGTTCGATTGTGTAGACCGCAAAACACAATGACTAGTTGCTGTAGTAGTAATAGTTGTAGTAGTAGTAGTAGTAGTAGTAGTAGTAGTAGTAGTAGTAGTAGTAGTAGTAGTAGTAGTAGTAGTAGTAGTAGTAGTAGTAGTAGTAGTTGTAGTAGTAGTAGTAGTAGTAGTAGTAGTTGTTGTATGAGTAGTAGTAGTAGTAGTAGTAGTAGTAGTAGTAGTAGTAGTAGTAGTAGTAGTAGTAGTAGTAGTAGTAGTAGTAGTAGTAGTAGTAGAGTAGTACTATGTTTGCTCGATATGTTCACATACATACATACATACTGTATGACTGACTGCGCGTGTCCATGGCTGGACAGACATGGTCAGTGGATATGCGTGTGTACGTGTGTGTACGTGTCTCAAGAAGAACATGTTCGATCTATTATTGAAGTCAAATACGGATTTGCCTTTGTGATAAAGGTATGAACGTACTTTAAATTAGATTTGATCAACTTATGTAAAATGGTTATTGGTTCCTATAGGATTCGTGAAAAAGTCTAAAACTGGGGCGACCGTTACTCGGTTATTCCATGTGCATCGGCTCGGAAACATCGCAGAATTAACAATGTTGCTTTCTTTTCGTATCGATAGCAGCTATTTGCTCCAGCGTACATAAGACAGAACGAGCTGTTGTTTCGAGTTGCATATCGTAAAACCTAGCATTTGTTTTCGTTTATCAGCCGCGTGTCGGGTTTCAATATACACAACTCATCATTGTCTACGCAAAGACAATAGCCACTCGACGTCGGTGTCCAAAAAACGGTGCCATTGGACAGTGTCTTAGTTACCCTAAACAGGTCGACGGACAATGATGATACTCTCATTGTCAACCCGCGCTTCCCCACCCCAGCGTTTTCTCTGGGGTGAGCTGCCCCGACCTTAAGCATGCCCTCGAAGCGCCCGGGGACACAATGCCGTCCCACACCGGACGCCTCGTGACTGGCGGTGCCTTGGAGATAGAGCCCAGGACGGCCACAAAGCGTGCGTTGTCGCCGCCTGTCCTACCCGCTCATTGCGGACCGTGTTCAACGGCCTAACGTGTAATTAGTGCGGTTTCGCCCGCGTGCGACGGTTTCGTTCGCACCTGATTTCTTGCATCGTAACGCCACGCGACCTAGAGGTCAAACGGACCGCTACTATCAGGCCTGCTCGGAAGTCCTTCGTCTTCTGCAGGTACATGGCAGTAGGCGATCTGTCGGTCAGTTCCTCTTTGCGTGGTGTGTTCATCGTACGTTATACGGATGTTCTTCAAAGTGAGACATTCATTTGAATACGATTCTTGCCAGATTCTGTCTCGTATACGTGTTGTGTCCGCTTCTTTGATACGTCGTATTAGGGCCCACGTGTACAAGGTGGCATGGTGTACAAGGTGGCGTGGTGTACAAGGTGGCATGGTGTACAAGGTAGCATGGTGTACAAGGTGGGGTGGTGTACAAGGTGGCATGGTGTACAAGGTGGCGTGGTGTACAAGGTGGCATGGTGTACAAGGTGGCGTGGTGTACAAGGTGGCATGGTGTACGATGCAAGAACGTAGAGAAACGATCGGGAAGATGTCGTAGTGATATGTACGTGCGTGCGAATATAAATATGTACGTACTTACATACTTACACACGTACGTAGGCGTACGTGTTATTGAATACGAGGTATGTGTGTATGTACGTGCATGCGTGCGTACGTGCGGCGTGTGTTCGTCCATGCGTACGTGTGTACACACACACACACACAATACCCACACACACCACACACACACACACACACACACACACACACACACACACACACACACACACACACACACACACACACACACACACACACACACACACACACACACACACACACACACACACAAACACGCATACCTGTATACACATACTTGCATACGTCCATATGTTCATATATACTTAACGTAAGTACGCCTACACGCCTGCATGCACAATCACCAGTAAGTCGCTCTAGAGTTGCTGGGTCCGCCGGATAAAAAGACATATAACAATTGTTTAATTTAATACCGTTTCTAAGAATCGCTGCTGATTGAGCAACACAAGAGTCCGACACCGGTATATTGCACACGCGTATACGTCGATGTCGAAATGCGCAGATAAGAAGCTGATTGAGGCCGCGGTCATTGGCCACATAGGGTACGACAGAAGTTGGCCGGGTACGGCGATGTGACATTGTGACATCACGTCTCTTGTAGCTATTCCAATTGTGCATCCTTAATCGTCAGCGACACTTCTGTCTGTGCCGACAATTGTACTTTGTATAGCCGATTTCAGGTTCGGCGGATGACAAAAGCAATTAGTCGCACCAGCACGCGGATATCTATTACCTGGGTACTTGCTTGAAGAAACAGCTCCGCATTCTGCTGAGAGGCCGCTAGGTTTAATGACGTCACCGATAGTGTTGGACATTTGCGCTTCGCTTGTTCTTATGCGATTGTCTTCGTAAAACATCTTTCTTGGAAGCAGCGCTCGCACCCGGTCCAATGGTTCAACCGGTTGGCCTCGTCGTCGTTCTGTAATCTGTATACACGGTGTTGCATGAAAACACAGGCTTACTACATCCAGACCTGTTCGTGTGTTCATTGCTACGGTTTTAACAATCTTCCGGTTGCACTTGGGCAGATATCTTGCAGATTCCTGCACTGTTCGCTTCTGCGTTATTAAAGACCTGTTCTCATGTGAAAACAGGATGTTGGTGATATCAACCTACACCGGGCGTAGGGGATATAATGATGTAAACCATCGCGGACTGGCACTGACAGTTGACGCTATCTGTAAACCACTGAAATTAAACTCTCCCGCCTTCCAGAAGCATTTGCACTGGGTCTTTATTCAGCGGCGTGTGTCCGCATTGACACCCGCCATATTTAACGCGTCTCGCGTCGGCTTCGTCAAACACAAACATCTATTCTGAGGGGTCCTGTAGACGAGAGGGCAACGCTCGGTGAACGACCGTGGAATCGCCAGGCAGAAACATCGATTCGACGTGGACACGCTCGCTCGACACCCTCGTTAGCGACGCCCCGCCAGGCGTTGGATTTATTCCGCGTCTCGAGCAAGCGGCCTTTGGCAGTTCATCGCAATGCCGGAATCCCTGCCCAGATCAACGAGGGGGATTCACCTGAGTAGGTAGAACAGAATACCTATCAATAAGTCGCCCAGTGAACATCGGTTCAAGTCAACGCTCCGTCGAATAATGTGTGAAAATTGACTGTCGTCAACGCTCCAGCGCATATTGTGTACGTTCCTAGATGAGCGTACAAAAGGCGAACAGTTCGGTTATTGGTAAACATACATGTGTATTAGTATGCATGAGATGCAACTCTGCTTTGTGCTTGGATCAGCACTGCGGACTGATATCGAGGGACTGTACTATAGGTACTTGAGCAATAGTTACACAAATCAGTATTCAACTTGCACTAAATAACCTTCAGGCTTCAGATAATGCGTTTGAATTGTGATGCGAGGATTCTGTCTGTCTGCGTCTGTCTGTCTGTCTGTCTGTCTGTCTGTCTGCCTGCCTGCCTGCCTGCCTGCCTGCCTGCCTGCCTGCCTGCCTGCCTGCCTGCCTGCCTGCCTGCCTGTCTGTCTGTCTGTCTGTCTGTCTGTCTGTCTGTCTGTCTGTCTGTCTGTCTGTCTGTCTGTCTGTCTGTCTGTCTGTCTGTCTGTCTGTCTGTCTGTCTTTCTGTCTTTCTGTCTGTCTGTATGTGTGTGTGTCTGCGTGCGTGCGTGCGTGCGTATGTGTGTAAGTGTGTTTGTGTATGTGAGTGTGTGCGCGTATGTGTGCGTGCGTACGGGGTGTGTATATGTGTGCTTGCATTGTATTTGTAGGTGTGTAAGTGCGCGTGTGTGTACTCTGTGGTGCATTTATTAGCGAGCGCGTTCGTGCACACACTCGTCTGAACGTGTGTGTGCATGTGTGCGTATGTAGTGTTTGCGTGCGTGTGTTCATGTGTGCATCAGTGCGTGTGTGCGTACGTGTGTATGTGTGTGGTAACACGAGCCTAGTTATCCATATGGTCGCTCCGACTGACGTGAATCAGTACGCGGTGCAGCGAAGTGTGACCTCTCCTAGTCATAGCTGTAGTAGTAATTAGGGCATGAATTAATCATTTATCATATTTAATTAGTCATACAATCTTGTATTACGCCAAGGTCACTGACTTTGCTTCGGGGGTGATTTCACGCAGACGCCCGCTAGCACGGCGTCTTAAATCTAGAACAATGCGCAGTAGCTACGAACATTCTTGTGTTTTCGCTGACTGCAATGTCTAGTTTGAGAAAACAAAAACAAGTCGACGAGTTATAGCGGTGCATTCTCTACACGACAAAACACCTACGTTAAGTGCTCGTTGCGCTTGTCTTGTTCCGTTTCACGCCCGAGTGAACGCGCAGACAACGTAACTAGAAAGATACACAACGTTACCGCTGCAGGCATAACCAACAGCGACGCATTGTCACGAAATATCAACACGAATGTTTCATTACGAGATTACGTAATCATTGTTGAACTGCGATTGCTCCTGATTTCGACCGCTGGAACGAAGCGGATCCCCCGCACGCACTATCTCGCGATAATTATTATGCTAAATCACGCGATAATGACATTCCTACGTAAACACCTGCGTTGATACGGCCGAGGCATGGCGTCGTGACACGTGAAATGCCACAAACGAGTGCGGTTTCCGGTTACGACATGGCACGACATCAAGGTGACAAACGACAGCGTCTTGTTTCTGGATACGGAATGGGAATATTATATGATGTCTGCGATAAAATCATTACGTTGAAATGTTCTTGTTTTTGACGCCGGGCTGTTGTATAAATGACGTCTGCGACGAAACCAAAGTAGCTTAGTGTGTCTTTGCACAAAACAAACAGCCGTTACCGCTGCAGAAACCGATACGATGTCTGGATTCGGACGCTGTGTTTGATTCTACTGTTCACCTGCCATGACGTCACGGGACCATCTGAGAAGATAGAGGCAGTTTGTCTACAGTAAACACCAGATGCTGAACAACGTAATGACACAATCGGCCCGCAACGATACAACGCCATCGCCAATAAAAAAATTGACACTCCGCAAGATGAGAGGCGGTGAAATTAAGCGTCATGTCTTCACTTTGGTTTGTTTAGCATAGCTAAGATCTACGTTAGGCAGTGCGGCGGGAACCGGGCATAGATCGCAATATTTGGATGCAGTACGCGGACACGGGGTCAGGTTATTTTTGTACAATTTGACATTTTGCGAGTGGCTTAACGAGTTATGAATTATGCCGAGCGGTAACAATGGCGAGAGGCGTGTCCATCCAAAATCGATACTACTAACCAAAACTAAATGGTTGGTCAATCTGCAAATCGGTACGCAGTACTCAAGTTGACCCTCAGTCCGTCCGACCACGCACAGACAGTGGTCAGCCCGCTGACCTACCTCTTAGACCCAGTCTTCGTTGTCCCAGTTGCCGGACCGTTCTGCGTGGCTGAACAAGGAAGTCGGTCATCACTGGACGACGCCGATAAACAAACGAAAACCGACACATGGGCGTGGGTTGTCGGGGGTAGGCGAAGGGCGATGTGTGTGCCGGTGACATGCACATCCGCCGCCGTCATACGAAACCGCAAACGACAAACAAACACTTACCACTTACCGCCGTCCAATTACACAGTGTCGATTTGCTCGTGGTTGGTGCAAGGACACGCTATCTAAAGAACGGCAGCGTACACCTGTCGATCGAGTATTACACCCCGCTAGCGCTGACTTCCCCGCCTCGTCGGGTAATTACATACATCACGGAGGGGGATTTACGCGAGGCGTTTTTAGCACAATTGTCACATTTGTCGCTTCCGCCGTCAGAACCAGTTCGCTCGACGTCTAAATTAGACGTCATTGTTACGGAGGCGTTCAAGTCATTGTTTCTCTTTAAACCGCCACTTTCTCTCGGTCAACCACGCAGCGGTCAGTCTCGGCGTCACAATGGCCCCAATCGCTGGCGTGTACAATGGGTTGTCAAAATCGACAAATCAGTATAGTCTGGTACGGGTCACAACAGACATACAAGATACCGCTGATCGGACCGAGATAACGGAACCGTGGGCCGCGGGTACGGAGGAGTTGTAAGGCGCTGACGCATCGAGAAGACGGTGACAATCGGAGCGAACAGTAGACAATGGATCCGTTTATTGAGAGGCGATAACAACATAACAAGTGCGAACTATACGAATGGAGATACCACGAACGCTTCTATGGAACATTCGAGGAAACTCTAGTCCGCAGGCGTATCAAAACGATCAGGTTATAGGCAATCGCGGAACCGAGACACAAAGGTAAAGTTGTCAATAGACGGATGAAAACACGCTACGTTGCAAAGGGGGCGGGGAAGCATTGTTAAAAGATGTGTTTTTGTATGTTGGTAAAACATGTGTCATCTTCTTGATGACTAAACAGTAACCAGAAGTGAATGTACAAGGGTGGGTGTAAAAAACCCGCTTGCTTGGAGGTATACGAGTCTGACAGGTCGCACAGACGTATATGAATCTGACAGGTAACACAGACGTATATGAGTCTGACAGGTAGCACAGACGTATATGAATCTGACAGGTAACACAGACGTATATGAGTCTGACAGGTAACACAGACGTATATGAGTCTGATAGTTAACACAGACGTATATGAGTCTGACAGGTAGCACAGACGTATATGAGTCTGACAGGTAACACAGACGTATATGAGTCTGACAGGTCGCACAGACGTATATGAATCTGACAGGTAGCACAGACGTATATGAGTCTGACAGGTAACACAGACGTATATGAGTCTGACAGGTAGCACATACGTATATGAATCTGACAGGTAACACAGATGTATATGAATCTGACAGGTAACACAGACGTATATGAGTCTGACATGTAACACATACGTATATGAGTCTGACAGGTAGCACATACGTATATGAGTCTGACAGGTAGCACATACGTATATGAATCTGACAGGTAGCACAGACGTATATGAGTCTGACAGGTAGCACAGACGTATATGAATCTGACAGGTAGCACAGACGTATATGAATCTGACAGGTAACACAGACGTATATGAATCTGACAGGTAGCACATACGTATATGAGTCTGACAGGTAGCACAGACGTATATGAATCTGACAGGTAGCACATACGTATATGAATCTGACAGGTAGCACAGACGTATATGAGTCTGACAGATAATACGATATGGAAGAGGACGCCAATGTAGATATGTCAAACGTCGCTATGTCTGCATAGATATAACTGACATTCTAGACGGAGAATGAACCGCATCCAGAAAATTGATACGTGAAAACTTGACACGAAGATTAAGGCGTAGGGACAACAAAATCGAAGCGTTTATGAGTTAGTGGATTTGTACGTCCCAATCTCAGTTTGTGACATAGTCCAACGCTGCTATATCTGGAAAAGCTTTGATTGCACGAATGAGGTCTATAACTTCGCCATTTCTAAACAAATATCTCGCAACGCAAAGGATGATGTATTCGTAAATTAACCAGACGGAATAGCATCAGAGAAACGATAAGACGATCATAAATGTTGCGTTGTCTTCAAATGTTCAGAAAACGACATCAGCCTTTCAATCGCTTCCATCCCACATGGCGATTCCATTACAACAGCCGACACGACAGTATAACCCAGACACTACGATGAACCAATATTTGGACGTCAGACCGTCCACGTAGATTTGTTCCCCAATCACACAGTTCATAATCCAGCCATATCCCTGGAAATGCACACCCAGTCCGCCCGACACCGTCCCATGAGTACAGCGCTCGTGCAGATTTCGCCGCGGCGGTCAGGTTACGTGTCATTTATTCCCGTCCAGACAGCGTATCTTTCCCGGAACATCGCCTCGTTCACGTTCCTGTCAGTTCCGACCCGTCGCTGTATTCCCCGCGCTCCTGATCCATGCCTTGCCGCTAGTTAGGCCGCAGATGATAGAGATGTCTGGGTACGTATCGTCTGTACATCGACAGCGAGATGATCAGGTCGTGTGTTGACCTTGTGGTCGTCAATTTGTAGTCAGTAACAGTTCTTGTGGCCGTAGCGTTGACCATGTTGGATTCATAACACCCTAAGGTGGTTTTTGGAGTTTATATGCGCTAACGGAAACCCTCGCCCCGTCTACATGCGTGGTTCCGCTGGCCTGGATCGTTGACAAGGTCGTCTGACGGCGCGTACCACGGATACCAGAACACCCGCTCGCGACAAGGAGGCCGAGGTTGACGTCGACACACTGTCGCTCGGCGGGACATCACGGCAACGAGTAGTGACGACCTACAACGACGCACTGCGTGGCGTGTCGGTGGCTCGTGCTTGGTGACCGAGGATAACGTCGAGGGTGTTGTCTAGGGTCTTGTTAACCCAATGGCGTCGTTGCTATACGGCCACACAAACCGCCACCTACTCGTCATCCAGGGTTTGGTCGACAACATCGTGGCAGTCTGGAAGTTCAGAACACGTCCAGATCATTTCGCTGTCGTCAAACAGACGTTACGAACCTTCTCATCCGCGTTGTAACTAAAGGAGAAGCCAAAAGGGGAGCACCAGGGAATATGACGACGAGGGGACGGACAGAACTGTGAATGAAGCGCGATATACCGGGAAAGATGCGAAATGTTGCCAAGATGTGCCTCGGTGTCCGAGGCATGCGTTGACTCCGTTGTGTTGTGAGTGCCCTACTTGTTGACAGGTGACAATTGTCTGCCTGTCCAGGTGGTTTGTGTCTCCGGACCACAGCTGGTCCTGCTATAAGGACCGGAAGAAATCGGCGGAAGTGTTCTCATATTAAGGACATGAAAGAAAATGGGTTAAATATGAACGTGAGCTAATGCTAAACACGTTTAGTTCACCACACCGGAAAGTCAAGGAGAAAATGCAATTTGTCTTATTCAAGAGGAAGATAATATTATAGCAACAACAACAACAACAACAATAATAATATCATCGTCATCATTATCACCACCATCACCACTGTCATCATCGTAACAACACAGTAATGATAATAGTAGTAATAGCGGTAACAACAACAACAACAATAATAATTCGCTGCTCGCCCTATGATCACGCAGTCACGACGTTTCAACTGCTTTAAATTGCTAACTTCCGGCGTCTTGCAGTAGTCAACATGTACTCTGATAAAATCTACACCTACGCAGTAACCCTAGCTTGGACATTGCGCTAACTCCGCGGGGGTTTCTATATTTTATGTGTGCGTATGTACGCGACTCGATATTTAGCTCGTACAGTCTCACTGACGATGTGTTCACATAAGCTGCATTATTAATGCTTCCAAGAAAAAGTCTATATTAGTGCACTCTGTCTTTTTATGGTTATTAATACGTATTCATCGTGAAGATGTTTACACTGTTGTGCGTGTATTGATTTAATGTAATTGCATTGCTTACTTTAAAGTTGGCAGCCGCCCAGGAAAAAAGTCAAAGACTAAATTAATAGCGGACGTGATGTTGTCAAGGCTTGTTTCACGGTCGACGGACTGAACTGAATACTTTCTGCCGAGTTGGCTGACTCTCTCCGGGAGGAAGCGAACGTGTAAACTGGGTTAAGTAGAACTGTTGTGTGCAACTCGCTTTTTCTAGTGATCGTGAGTCGTAGACGCGCTATGTGCGGTGTACGGGCCTGTGTGGTCTTACCATCTCACGGAACTTTAATGGTGCGGCCGCTGCATGCTTCGCATTGCGTTGGAATTTCCGGGATTGACGCAGGAGAGCCACCGGGAAGCGAGAGGGAAGGCTGGCGGCGTCTACTCTTCCTTCCTTCGTTAGATTCTTATTTCGTTCTTTCATTATGCATCCCCATCTACGCCTACGTGTTCTTCCTCCTTCAGTATTTACCCTAATTTCGGATTCCCACACTATTGTCCCCCTCTCCGATACCCTCACCCCACCCTTCACACTCCACATCATGCTACGCCTTCTTAGGAATCCCCCTCGTATTTTCTCCCTTCCCCGACTCCCGCCTTCCGCCTTTGTTACTATTTCTTTCATCCCTTTCCCCCGTCTTCAACCCACCAACCCTCACTATACACTAGCATCCTGTCCCGGCCCGTCCCCGCCACTCCGCGGTGATTTGACGCGAACTGTTCGGTCTCGAGAACGCAACACGACCCGGGACAGCAAACTACATAACTACGCCTCACTCAGCACCGCCCAGCACAATGCCGCCATCAACACATCCCACCACCAAGTAGGCTGTCCTTTCTCTGCCTGTCCGCCCCTGTCGTCAAACACCGACGGACACCGGACACCTTTACGTTCATTGACGCTTGTCACGCGAACTCTCTTGTGTCGCAGTCATTTTATATATTGGTCGCTATTAGACCTCGCTCCATCTCGTGAAACGTTGCGCCGTCTCAGATGCTAAATGACACGTCGGTGCGCGGTGCCGTCAATCCGGAAATCTTTCGCAGAATGCAATCTGATGTGACGCACATCCACAAGCTGACGTGTAGTCGAGTCTACAAGCGCTCAATTACGCAGTTCGTGTAGTCGGTGGCTGACGTCACAAATGTATGTGTGAGAACGTCGTCTTTCAAAACAGGTCTACGTCATTGTTTTGCATTTAGCCGGCATGTCTGCGATGTCTGTCAGATACCATTCTCGCAAATAAATTTGCGTATAGACTATTTTAAGAAACAATTTGCCACAAATTCAAAGGAAAATACGACAGAAAGTGTGATATCGTCGTTGGCCATTTCAGTAGCGTTGTTTGGTCTTATTACGAGGCGGAAACTAGCGTATGTGTGAGTAATTAGGGCAATATTTTCCCATTACCGTTTAGACTCACTACACACAATGCACGAATATTAGTCGATTTGATGAAGCCCATGATTCGCGTCAACAAATGATCAAACATCCATTTTGAAAAGACAATGCATCGGCCTTTTTATATTAAACTGACCCGCTTTATCCAAAAATAGATTATTCATAAAAACCAGGCGTCGGGTGTGTAGATTTCTAGGCATCGTTTGCGTGGGCGGGAGAAAGCCGACACGGTGCAGTAAATAACCCGTTTGCCGATAGCGGGCCGCCCTACCGAGACAGTCTTCGATAGAGAACCCGTGAGATCACCGTGCGTGACATGACGGGATCGATGCACGGGCGCATGATCGCAGCCGATTTATTGGCCTGTGCCGCATAGACAATTTATCCCGGTCGGAGTTTTTGCAATTAGGCGAATCGTTCATTTTGCGGCGTTCGTAATTCGGTAAGACGCCGCGAGACGGAACGCATTCGTCGTTAGTTGTTTACGCGCTCCGATTGTGTCGTTCGTAGGCGCTGGTAATTAAGCTCGACATATTTGGAACGATCATTCATCAGATTCTGTCTGGGTATATAGTCGGATTGAAACAAATGCATCGATACGAGTTATTGTTTACGGAAACACCGCCCGGTTCATTTGTCACGCACGACGGTCGTTGTGGTATGACGTCCCGAATGCGATCCGAAATTAATATATCTAAGTCTGGCGTAGACTAGATGAAGAACATGTTGTTTGCAGATCATTTCTAGATTGTTTTCCTCTCGCAAAATCGTCCGTATTTCAATTATACCGACATGCTTATCTCCGCGTTTGAGAGAATGAACGGGGTAAGCGGAGTTCAGCGCGTCGAGAGGTATTTGGGTACGGAAGTTGTGCCAACCGTTTGGAATTCGATGTCGATCGCTTCCCGGAAGTACCCGTTATTGCGCTGTCGTTTTCCACAGAATGCAGTCGCCGGGCCCGATAATGACGTTTGCATCTGTGGCTTCATTGTCTGGAAATTTGCAGCCGGCGATGCATCTCTCAGCGAAATCCCAGAGCTTCCTCCACGTTATGTGTGCGCATAAGTGCACGTGTATGCGTTCATGTGTGCACGTGTGCTCGTGTGTTTACGTATGGACATGAGTGTGCGTGTTATTGTCAAACGTATGCCTTGTTAACTTGATATATCTTCTACCTTTTCTTCCGCATGCCACCTAACCTCAACTTGCTGAGGATACAAGCGGAAGATATGACACATTTAGGATGCAATATGTCAAAACAGTAATTAGTGCATGTAAACTGTAATACGTGCATATATTTTTTAAGTACACGCTCACACCAATATTGCTAAGTCAACTGTTTTGATATGTTTTAGTGCACGGGTACTGCTGGCCAGGACACGTTGTAGACATTTTTGAAAAAAATGGGGATAATCCTCGGATTCTGATTATATATTAGGACGCAAGATGGCGTTCGATTGCCACTGCGCTGTGCGTGGGTGGTCGCGCACATTGCATATTGATACCCCGAATTTAATGGATTCCACGGTACGTTCGAATTCTTTGTTCCTGGCGCCACTGGACGGAATTAAAGCGTTTGAATTCCGCCGCTTTACCTTTGAATTTCCGTCATTAAATCCTCTTATACATTCCAACGCTGACAGCGCATAGTAATCCGTACATATTTATGAATGGCGGCGGCCTTTGCTCGCCGCGCTGTACCGCGTGGTATGTGACGTGAAATCTCGTTAGCGACTGCCTTTATCTGTCCGAGCTGTTGCGTCGTCTTACGCAAGTACGCGCGTGTGCTTACGCACAGGAGAAATCATCCGTAAACCCCCGTACATACGCACGCATGTAACACGTTTATTTTACAAACAGACACACATAAACACGCCAACACTAGCATAGGCGGTTCCAGTGGGCCCGATGGCCACTGCTCCCACCTACGCCTCTGGAATTTGATCGCCTTATTCACGATCTTTACTTCCCTAATCCCTAGAGCCTTTGAATGTGCCCCCATGGATTTTCGGAAACGGTACCGGCTCAGCCATCCCAATATGAGTTGATTCTTTTTTGGCGAGCGTCAAGTGGTTTGCCTGCCGGCCCCCTAAAAAGCTACCCCCTCTTGAACCGCCCCCGATAAGTACACATTTTTTTCTGGGCCACACATCATAGTCTACACTCGATATGTCAGCGGTGTTTTCGGAATGTCAACAATCTTGTCCGTGTTCTGTCCAGGCCCTGGACTAGCCGTAGGTATGGTATGGGAATACGTGGTGTGACATTCCGACTTTCAAATTATCGTTCCGTGTAATCGCCGTGAGTTCTTCCGAAAGGTAAATATTACCGCCGAAAAAACACTAAGACGTTTCACGGGAAGCAGGTGGCGGTTAAAAAGCACGTCTAATAGCGTGTTGACTTTCAACGAGGCGAATCGTTGCACGCGCGACCACACATCGCTTGTTGTCTCCGTCGCACGTATTTACGAGTGACGTCCGTGACGCTTCCTGTCTCGTAGCCGCCTCTCGCCGATCAACGCGTGAGTTCGAACGGGAACTTGTGGTTTGTAATCAGGTGAACAGTGCGACTCTAGTAACTAATATTTGAATGTCCCTCATTCCAAGCACAACACAACGTAGATTCTGAGGGCAGTCCCCCGGACCCCCTAACCACGGTACTAGCATTCATTTTGTAGAAAACCTACTTATGTGAGTGTTGGGCTTGACGGCGAAATCTATATCGTAATCCATTAGGGATTTGTGTAACCTAGACATTGTGAAACTGTGAAATACATGAATGTTACATCTAATACATTAATGTTAATAGTTACATGCTGTTGGCAACTAATGTAGAACATAGAATGATTGGCCACGCAGGATCTGTTGATGTTTTACTGCAATCTTGTATGGCTGACCGCAATGTCGTCTACGTCTATCATCTACGTAGGACAATCTTGTGTTGTTCGGTAAATGTTAATCCCATTCACTAGTCCGACGAGAAACACGCAGATAACGTTGACGTGGTCATTTGTTAAACCAGTGCGAGACCGTGTTAGTCCGTACGCCGTAGTCATTTCTTAGACAAACGTGAGACCGTCTTAGTCCGTGAGCCACGCACGTTTTTACGGACGGACGGACGGACGGACGGACGGACGGACGGACGGACGGACGGACGGACGGACGGACGGACGGACGGACGGACGGACGGACGGACGGACGGACGGACGGACGGACGGACGGACGGACGGACGGACGGACGGACGGACGACGGACGGACGGACGCGACGGACGGACGGACGGACGGACGGACGGACGGACGGACGGACGGACGGACGGACGGACGGACGGACGGACGGACGGACGGACGGACGGACGGACGGACGGACGGACGGACGGACGGACGGACGGACGGACGGACGGACGGACGGACGGACGGACGGACGGACGGACGGACGGACGGACGGACGGACGGACGGACGGACGGACGGACGGACGGACGGACGGACGGACGGACGGACGGACGGACGGACGGACGGACGGACGGACGGACGGACGGACGGACGGACGGACGGACGGACGGACGGACGGACGGACGGACGGACGGACGGACGGACGGACGGACGGACGGACGGACGGACGGACGGACGGACGGACGGACGGACGGACGGACGGACGGACGGACGGACGGACGGACGGACGGACGGACGGACGGACGGACGGACGGACGGACGGACGGACGGATCGGACGGACGGACGGACGGACGGACGGACGGACGGACGGTCCTCGGGCTAGGCGTACGGCATCGAGGCAAACTCCGCAGATCAATGGTCCCGACTGTTGATTGTCGCCTGCAAAGCCTTTATGCGAGGACAATGGCGCCAGAAAAAAACACAAACAAAGCTCTTGTCGTTACCTGGACCTACGCGATGAACAATGAAGCGTGGAAGAGAGAAACATGCCTGGCGAGACGGAATGGATTGAGTTCTTTTTAGTTTAGCAGTCGAACAAACGTCCGACTCGTTGCCCGATTTGCATAACGGAAGAATGTGTAAAGTGAGTAATCGTTTGAAAAGTAATCTTACAAATGTGTCTGTCTGTGATTCCTTGATTTATTATTGGAGGTCACCTAGACGTAGACATGTCATCGGCTCGTTGCATTAATTCGGGCTTTGTTGTTCACTTCGAGGCGCACTATAGACCTGGTAAACGGGCACCAGAATCTCTAGGAAAACGTCGGGAAAGTATCGGTCTATCTCGCAGAATGTCGTGAAACCTGTCGACTGAAGGGGACCTTGCCGCATCTCATTCTTAACACTCGACAAGTCATGTGTAATAATGCCACTAAATATAATGCCATCTGATATTGGCATAAACTTGTTTCTGTACTAATGCCATGAAGGTAATTGTTGACTGTTCAGGAATTAGCTCTATCACGTTAGCACGATTGGTTCCAGTTTGTATTTATACGCACGATATAACGCCTGGCACACAATAAGTAAACCGCACATCGGTGGCTAATGTACACAACTTCCTTCTGGCCATATGAGTATTAGACGCAGAGGGAGTGGGAGGGGAGAGGGAGAGGGAGAGGGAGAGGGAGAGGGAGAGGGAGAGGGAGAGGGAGAGGGAGAGGAGAGGGAGAGGGAGAGGGAGAGGGAGAGGGAGAGGGAGAGGGAGAGCGAGAGCGAGAGGGAGAGGGAGAGCGAGAGCGAGAGGGAGAGGGAGAGGAGGGGAGCGAGGGAGCGGGAGAGGGAGGAGAGGGAGAGGGAGAGGGAGAGGGAGAGGGAGAGGGAGAGGGAGAGGGAGAGGGAGAGGGAGAGGGAGAGGGAGAGGGAGAGGGAGAGGGAGAGGGAGAGGGAGACCATATGAGTATTATACGTAAAATGAAATAAAGATGAGTGAAGAAAATGCGTGCGTGTCGTGCTATAAGTAGTGGAGTATCAGTTTGTGTTTGAGCTAAAGACGTACAGTTTGAGTAGAATCTTTGGATCGGCGACGTCTTTGGCCTTAAGCGCATTGCGATGTTATCGATAAGAAATCAGTTGTTGTCGATAAGTACGCGGCCGTCTAGCTGACACTGCTCTTAACAAGCTCCAATCAAACCAGACCACACACAAGCAGGCGTGCCTTGACGACCATGGTTCGTGATACGACCAAAGGTCGGCGTAGTGAAAAACAGCGTTTCTTCGTGTTGGTCGAGCGAAGCCGGTCGCTTTTCTCAGTGGTCGTTTACCGATGGCGCATAAAGAGTTCATGGAAAACACATCATTAAGGCACGCACGAGCACGCACGTATGCATACTCGCCCACATGCGTCCATCACATTCGCGCTGCTCTGCTCTGCTCTGCTCTGCTCTGCTCTGCTCTGCTCTGCTCTGCTCTGCTCTGCTCTGCTCTGCTCTGCTCTGCTCTCGCTCTCGCTCTCGCTCTCGCTCTCGCTCTCGCTCTCGCTCTCGCTCTCGCTCTCGCTCTCGCTCTCGCTCTCGCTCTCGCTCTCGCCTCTCCCTCTCCATCTCCCTCTCCATCTCCATCTCCCTCCTCTCCTCTCTTACTCTCTCTCTCTCTCTCTCTCTCTCTCTCTCTCATCTCCTCTCTCCTCTCTATCTCTCTTCTCTCTCTCTCTTCTCTCTTCTCTCTCTCTCTCTCTCTCTCTCTCTCTCTCTCTCTCTCTCTCTCTCTCTCTCTCTCTCTCTCTCTCTCTCTCTCTCTCTCTCTCTCTCTCTCTCTCTCTCTCACTCTATCGCAATCTCTGGATTTTGCATTAACGGTTTCTTCGAGAAAACGCTGCAGATGCATCTAGGCGCAGTTACGTTGAAATATGTCGCCTTCTTCCTATAGACCCTGCCTTGTACTGCTACTGTACTTACTACAGTAGGTGTAGCCAACTGGCCGTGCAATCAAAAATACCAGGGTCCGAATCGCGACCCTGAAGTCGGTTAGCATTACAATGTGACAACGGTAATTCTATGACCGACTAAGTGTGTCATTACTGTCCTAGCCACATGACACATGTAACAAGAACCTGCCCGTCCTAAGTACTTCAGGGCACTTGCACATAATCGAAAATTGTCAGAAAACCGATCTATCTTCGCCAATATCTGAACTAATAAAGAACCAATCACTGTGAGTATGTGTCTCATTAATTCGTTAGTTGGTGTATCGGGTTTACTGTCCTGGATTTACATTCGTGGGAGGTAAATACGAGAAAAAGGTAATTCTTACAGCAGCGTTGCGAATGAGTACCGTGAGTGAGGAAGGGGCCCTTACAGGGGCCGGACAAGACAACGCAACCCAGACACAACGAGGCACTCGATAAGAAAGAAAGGTTGCATACATTAACGAAATTAACTTGTTGCGTTGTTAATAGTTGACCTCGTCATGACTTTGACTTTTAAACTGAAATCAGATAGCCCCCTCTAATGTGTATTTTGGTGAATGCGTCTGGATTTATATTCGCCATTTTATGTTCCCGGTAGGGGTCGTCCCTCTCAATTATCATTTCATATATGCAAATATATAATTGTTGCATCTCGCAAAGAAACGACCACATAAATGGACGAGGGTCTCGTCGTCTGAAAACAGACACTTGTCTTAACCATCTTATCGGTCGTCAAACTTCGGCCCGTGTCACTGCGCTAGACACAAGAGGGGCGCATTAATACACGCCTTATCTCTCGTCCGGCGCATCGCCGGAAGCGGAAGATGAATTGTCCGCCGAACCGAAGCAACCAGACGATTTGCCAAATATCGGCCATGTGCCCACGAGGGATTGTGTCGTCTGGAAGACATGGGGTCGCCACGTTCCCATCGATGTCGTTTCGTTAATAGGTGGCGCTATCCTGTCACGTGCCTACTCGGAGAACACCCGATTGGTCGCGGATTGGTTACATTCGGGAATGCAAATTATCCTGTTTCGTGGGTACCGACTGCGAAAATTCACACCGACGACATCACAGACTAACGATCTTTATTGTCAATATATCGGGTGTTTGGAAGAAAAACCTTTGATCGCATTGCAAGCATTTACAAAAATACATTGACACGGTCTCTACATACTCCGAGGCGGCTGACGTTTGCACATTCAGTACAATTATTCTTCGGTCTTACAATATCTGGACCAATTTTCTGTTATTCATATTCCCTTTCACGTGGTTTGTGGCCCACCCATGTGACGTAGTACAAAGCAAGCTTTGTTCGCTACTCGGAAAACCGCAAGAAATATCCAAGACCGTCAACGCTAAGTACATCTTTCTTTCTGTTTTTTCCTTGTTTCTTTGCTTCTGTCTGCCTTTGTTTCTTTCTGCTACGGCAGATACAGGTAACGTAGAGGAATGTACAGAGACAGTACGCACAGGTCGACGCAACAGTTGACACCCATCCAGTCGTGCCCCAGTTCTTAGAGTAATGTCGGTCGACACAATAAACACGTGTTCTACTCGTCGCTGTGTGTACGAGGCAGGCAAAGAATTGCGTAATTGCCTTGTTGACTTCGGCACCCGATTATGGCTGAGATTGCATCGGCATGTCAATATGTGTATGTGTGCTCACTCAAGCGTAAAGATGTTGTCGTTCGAGCGTGCACACCGAAATCACTTGCGATCAACCGTTAACTACACTCTATAGAAGTGTTTAGTATTCACTGAGCGTGTCTGCGTGTAAACTAGTTTTTTTTCTTTTCGGCAATAATTTTGCAATCAATTTATGTAAAAAATAAACCACTACGTCCGTTCTACGCATGTTACAGCAACTAATATTGTGTTGCTTGTGTGCGGTATTTTGGGCTGGAAATAAAAATCCTTTATGGGAAATTCATTACTTTGCATGATAAACGCACGTAACATCTATTAGGATGCAAAACACGGCTCACGGCGAAAACCACGAAAGAAGCGGCCGATATCGGCCGAGCTAGCGCGCCTGACAGCCTAATTTATTTCGGCGCAAAATATGCATCGGATAGCGAACGTTTTCTATTTTTATCGCGCGGTTGACCAATCAGAAATGGGGTCAGCGACCGCAGCGTGCTCGTCACGTGACCAAGGATGACTTACGGGTGCTGCCCGCTTGGTCTAACGGCGTGTCGGAAGCCGTTTCGAATCAGTCAAATCGGACGGACACGTAGAATGCGTGCGTCGTCATAGTGGTCAGTTAGACACTGACGGAGGCGACTAAGTGCACGATCTATTTCAGTGAATCATTTGGACGCGGCATTACCGTTGTGAAAGATCGCAAAATGATTTTGGCGTCTCGGAGGCGCTCTTGGTCTATTTGTGTCGCGCGATTGAACCTATCGCAGCGGCTTTCGCGAGCTTCCGCGGAACTGGACGCGAAACGTCAGTTGCTACGTAACCAGTTTACGTAACGTCATGGACTGATTTCGGGACAAAATACCTATCCGTTGTGTCTTGTCAAACATAGAAACCAGCCGTTTCTAGCAAACGTCCAATGGTGACATCTTGTCTACATTTAAATTGTCATTCTCAGTTGTTTGTTTGATGAAACAAACTCAACACACCAAATCATCGTGGGATCTTTTGTACACTGTTGCTTCCAATGCCATTTCGGCTATTTCGCTAACAGCATTATCGGTGGCATATGTTTACCTAATCACAAACTAATTCGCATAATGTCCGTTTTTCATAATAAGTCAGATTAATTCTAAGAGTATCAAAATCTGCGTTCTGCGTGTGTCTTCTTGATGCGAAAGAGGATCACGGAATAAATGTATTTTTCCACGAGACCGGCGTGAATTATGCGGTCGTAGACCTGGATGTTGGCGAGAAATTACGTTCCACGTCTTCAGTTGCAGATGGATGGATTCGTGTACGTGAATGAGTTAGTTCCCGTCGTAAGACTTCTGGAACCTCTCTTCCGTTGCTTCGTTCAACTTGTCCATTGTTAGCCTTGTCGGGGCGGTCATCTCATTCGTCTCACGTGCGTTCTCCCTTCATCCCATTTGTTTGCACTCCTCTCCTTCCGAACGTTATCGTCTCCTCAAAATATATTTGCAAGTTTCAACAGACGTACGCAGAGTGAACATTGCGTTGCTATAATTAAAATAAGACTGTCTGATTACCCGTTTCGTTGCAAACATATGCGATTTACCCCTAATACACCAACAACTCTGGAAATGTGGGGTATATCGAAAACGATAAGGTGTCGCTTGATATTCGTTGCATCGTAGATTAATCATTGGAAGTTTGACTCCCGACGTGCAAAACATTTACGAGGTAAACGTCAATATTCCTTCGTATGCAAGTTCGAATATAGTTAACGTTGCAAAATTTCATGTTTTGCCGAATCCAACCGCTCATATGGTATGTTGTCCATTGTGTGGAGGCGTCTGAATATAACATGATGTGAAACTCTCGTCTTAAGTGACAACCTATGTCCGACGAGATCCACAAATTAGCGCGCGCCCGGAAATAGCGCAGCGGGTCGTGTATCGCGCTGTTCCCTGGCGGCCGCCGCTGACCTCAAACGTGTTAACACGTCGCTGGCACGTAAACTACCTCGACAACGACGTTACAAGTGGTCGACACGTAGACAACCGCAACACCCGCCAGGGGTCACCAGTTGTTTGTTGAGCCCGGGGGAGTCAGCTGGGCGCGAGTGGAGGCAGCCCGATAACATCCCGGGGAGGGAGACGGTCGCCGCCCCGCTTGTCTCACTCCCAGTCCCAGTCCCAGCCTGGGTTGTCGACCGTCGCGACAGTATTTTGCGGTGAAAGCCGCGTTTATTCGATTCCTTGCGACGCTGAACTGTGGCGAGTGTAAATTTTCCCTGCCATCGATCTCTCCGTCTGGCCACATCCAGGGTTGAGGGGGTTGAGGGGGTTGAGGGGGTTGATGGGGTTGATGGGGTTGAGAGGGTTGAGGGGGTTGAGGGGGTTGAGGGGGTTGAGGGGGTTGAGGGGGTTGGGTGCAGATGGGTCGTGAATCACAGTTCACAGTGGAAAAAATGTGTGTCGCATTTCACAGGGAAAATATTTGGTTTTTCACATTTCACACTGAAAAATGCAATTTCTTGTTTAAATTACTATATTTTTCGTTTTTGTGGTATTTACGTGTATAAATAACTTTGCAAATCACGGATGACGACAACAAACCTCGTTTTCTTGGTAATGCTATCTGTTTGCGCTACGAAACCAATTAATTCAGCATTATACACAAACGTTTTCTGACCCGAATGAGAACGTCGATGTTGGTGTGACGTGTACAATTTAACCAGGTTGTTAACAACAAAAACATCGGACGGGTATTTTGGAGTGAAACGTTATTCGTGTATGCGCCTGTTTAGGCCGTATACTGCTGCACAAACACATGTTCTTTACGCTGCTAACAACTCAAAGTCCTTGAGAAAAACTACACATGCAGAATTAGGTTAGCGCTATCGAACAAAATCGCAACTTAAAATTAGCTCATCAGCAACGCAGCTACTTTAAATATAGCAGCAATTGTTTTCGTGGCAATAGAATTGTTGCAATCTTTGCCATTCCGCGAGCGCGTCTGCCCCTCGTTGAAGCGCCAGTGGTTGCATCTAAAGTTGTACCCAGTGCTCGAGTAGACGAAACAAATACGAGGTGGTTGAGTGCGCGCCTTCTGTTGTGTCTCTCACGAAAAACACCTTTACCTGTGTGAAGCCAGGCCGGGCGCGATGGACGTTTAGGGAGTGCAATATTGGGTTTCTTCAGGGATATTGCTCTAATAGTGGAGCGGCGTTTTGTTGGGAGTATTAATGAATAAATTGTGCTAATAAGTTATGATCTGTAGTTCTACAAGAACTCATTGAATGTTATGAAGGTGCGGTAATTATCATAATAACATTATATTAAAACACAATTGAGACAATAATACGTTTACGTTGATATAATTATATGTTATGCATTGTTTAATTATTAATTCGTAGCGAAATTCTTTATTTAAATTATGGAAAAGTGAGTTACTTGCGTAGTACCGGTTTCTCTAAAACAGTTACGTAGGTAGTGACAATTATTATACTGAGCACTCATAATTTCCGTTCGGACGATATCGGTATTGGTCTGTCATCCATCAGCGATTCAGTCACTCAACGTAAGGTTTTTGCAGATAAGCTTGGCGCACGTTTGTTCTGTTTCTTTGTTTGTCAATGCGCACGTAGAAGTGACACTTTATTAGCAGTAGACCGTTCAGCGAGTACCTTATGTTTATCGCGAGCTCGTAGCTTTCGTCAAGTCGTAAACTCCCGCCCGGTACCGACAGGACGCGAGTTGAAGTTTATCTGCTAGCACCGCGTGACGTTACGGTCAGCGACAACGGGCTGACAGCCAGGGCTACTATCGTATCCATCCGCGTCTGCCTGTAAAAATAGCACGACGTCAGTTTTTCTCCGGAAGAATAGCGCAGTTGTTACGTCTGCAAATACGGAAATAGATCACAAAAAAACGAGTTTTGTTACTGTAGCATGTGCTCGTTTTTGGTGGGTTGTTTACGTGACGAGGGGCGACTGGTAAAGTCGTTGAACGGACGGGACAGAGGGTGTCTGTGGAGGCGACAAGTAGCACGAGTACAGTTGACAGTTGACAGTTGACAGTTGACAGTTGACAGTTGACAGTTGACAGTTGACAGTTGACAGTTGACAGTTGACAGTTGACAGTTGACAGTTGACAGTTGACAGTTGACAGTTGACAGTTGACAGTTGACAGTTGACAGTTGACAGTTGACAGTTGACAGTTGACAGTTGACAGTTGACAGTTGACAGTTGACAGTTGACAGCTGACAGTTGACAGTTGACAGTTGACACAGGGTGGTGTCAGGGACGACACTTTATGATGAAAATGATGATGTCGACGATGATGACGACTGTGGTGATGATTAGGGTGATGGTGAAGATGTGATGATGAGAGTGAGGACGACGTATACGTCATACGATGACAACGACGACGATGACGACGGCGACGACGACGACGACGGCGACGGCGACGGCGACGGCGACGGCGACGGCGACGGCGACGGCGACGGCGACGGCGACGGCGACGGCGACGGCGACGGCGACGGCGACGGCGACGGCGACGGCGACGGCGACGGCGACCGCGACGGCGACGGCGACGGCGACGATGATGAATCAAATGTTGTCAACAATAATGACAGATGACAACGAGTAAAATAAAAAGAATATGAACACTCTCCAGCGCGAACCCACAGCGCTCATATTTATTTAATACCTACGAGAGTGACATCATCACAGACGGGACTATTCTGCGCCCCGGGCTGTAGCCACGCAGCTTCAATAGACGAGCGAATTATTTACTCTTGTGCCACAGTGGCACCGTCATATTTATGAGGCCTCGTACATCGCCTCGGCACGTCGACACATCGACCTTGGATATACTTCCTGTTTGCGTGGGTGGGCGGGATACACAAATAATTAGCGGTGCCTGTGACTACCTTACCGGTACGCTATGTGTTTATCGGTATGCGATGCCGTCAGGAAAGGCCGCCTTTCATGTTGTCGGGCCTAAGGGCGAGAGCCGAGTCGTTGTAGATGGTGGTAGCGGTTATGCGGGCGGAAGGCGCGTTTATGTCGTACGCCTCGTTAGTTCGTGTACATATATACGCTTATGCATGGTAGCGTACACATACATGCTTGTAGACGATTGAGTGAATGCACACATATTGCAGTACCCGGACGTGCAAATAACACAGAAGAAAGGACACTATAACAAATGTGTACTTGCGTACGTGTGAAGACACTCGTACGTATGCACGGACGCACGTACGAACGAAACACACACATGCACACACATACACATGCACACACACACACGCACGCACGCACGCACGCACGCACGCACGCACGCACGCACGCACGCACGCACACACACACACACACACACACACACACACACACACACACACACACACACACACACACACACACACACACACACACGTGATGCCCGATCACCCAACCCCTCATTCAACACCCTACACCCCGCCGCCAATAGATATTTGACAGACGTCACGACACTGTCCGGACTTATCGACCAGTTTCTGGCTGACCTTGGTATAAATAACCGATTGCCGGACCCTAGTCGTTGTCCGAGGTCTGGTTCGAAAGCCGATCATGCACACTAATGTATTATTGACCAACATACGGTGACGCCGCAAATCCAAATCACGCCCCAGAGTGTAACTAACGCTGGCGGCTGTCTCGTTGTCCATTTGTACGTGTGTCACGGGATTACGGCTCTATGCGCCGGACGTTTCAACGAGATCTTATTTCAATACAACGCGTGCGCACTTCTATAGTTGTCCTGGTAGAATCTGGGACGTGCCAAACGATGACGAATCTACGACAAGGTTGTACTATGACGTTGATGCGTCAGAAAAGGCATTGTGGTTTTCGATATCATAATTATTGTTAGCCGGGTCCCATTCGTCCCGGGGAGATATCACAAAATCCTGTACCTTGGTATAAAACTGACAGGTGTTAAGTCATCTAAAACCGACAGGTGTTAAGTCATCTAAAACTGACAGGTTTTAACTCACCATCAATAACGACGAGATCCATCAATTTGTTTCTCCCTGACCTTGGTATAAATATCTGATGATGATGACAACGACAATTGCTCATGAAATATTGATGAGGGGATTATGTGCATCCATCGTCCTACAATTTAAGTAATCTCGACAAGACGAAATATACTGAAATATTAATTGTGGCGCATGAATTATGCTTACTCACGGTCATTGCGCTATTGTACCATGTCGGCCGAATATCTAGGCCTGTCATCGCCCGGCCACTGTGACCTTCTATTTGCGGTCGTTAATACTGAACTTCCACCTGGATTTCTTCTCACCTTTCCGTGTCTCCGGTCGACCTAGGCGTGACGATAGGGGTGATTCCGTCGTTCGGGGAAATATCGAGCCATATCGTGATGGGACGGGCAGTGATTCCGAAGCGAGATAGCCGCATACTGTGGATTGTTTAGACGGGTATGTGACATGTCGTGTTGATGTCAGAGTATGCTTTATGAGTGATCTCCGGGTTCAAAAGTCGCATGTCTCGGTGGATATCGCGTATTTATTTATAACGTTGTCACTTAATGTGTTGGCAATCAGATGACCAGCACTAGAGGAGACGCGTGTGTCGTGTGACACGCGGTGTTTTGTGTTGGGTGTAGGTGTGTCGGGGGTCGGGAGGTTTTGGGGAATTTACCCGCACCCAGTGACCCTGTGCCCCCCTGGGGTGGACGAAAGAATGCGTGGCCCGACTCTGTTGCGAGGCTCGATGCGGTGATGTCGTGTCCATCAACACAGCACCGACTACGTCGACCGATGATCGTATCACGTCTTTTACATCGACTCCCCCCTCAGCACTGTCTCTTTCTCCCTTCAACATCCCCTCCCCTCTCTCTCTCTCTCTTCTATCTCTCTCTCTCTCTCTCTCTATCTATCTCTCTCTCTCTCTCTCTCTCTATCTATCTATCTATCTCTCTCTATCTATCTCTCTCTCTCTCTCTTTCTCTATCTATCTCTCTCTCTATCTATCTCTCTCTCTCTCTCTCTCTCTCTCTCTCTCTATCTCTCTCTCTCTCTCTCTCTTCTCTCTTCTCTCTCTCTCTCTCTCTCTCTCTTCTATCTCTCTCTCTCTATCTATCTCTCTCTCTCTCTTCTCTCTCTCTCTCTCTCTCTCTCTCTTCTATCTATCTCTCTCTCTCTCTCTCTCTCTCTCTCTCTCTATCTATCTCTCTCTATCTATCTCTTCTCTCTTCTATCTCTCTTCTCTCTCTCTCTTCTCTATCTTCTCTCTCTCTCTCTCTCTCTATCTATCTCTCTCTATCTATATATATATATCTCTCTCTCTATATATATATCTCTCTCTATCTTCTCTCTGTCTCTCTGTCTGTCTGTCTGTCTGTCTGTCTGTCTGTCTCTCTTCTCTCTCTCTCTCTCTCTCTCTCTCTCTCTCTCTATCTATCTATCTATCTATCTCTCTATCTATTATCTATCTATCTATCTCTCTCTCTCTCTCTCTCTCTCTCTCTCTCTCTCTCTCTCTCTTCTCTCTCTTACCTTTTTTTTATATATATATATATATATATATATATATATATCTTTCTCTACTTCTCTCTCTCTCTCTCTCTCTCCTCTCTCTCTCTCTCTCTCTCTCTCTCCTCTCTCTCTCTCCCTCTCTCTCCTCTCTCTCTCTCTCTCTCTCTCTCTCTCTCTCTCTCTCTCTCTCTCTCTCTCTCTCTCTAATCGGGGCTTTCCTCGACCTTTCGGGCTCATTTTACCCACGCCTTTTTTACAATTAATCTGCTCTTGTCTTATCTCCTTATATCTCCTCCCAATTTACCTCGTTCCCTTTCGTCGCAAACATCACAAGTCAACGCTCCGATTACGTTTTAGCGAACGTTTGGCTGTTACAATATTAGAGGAAATGTGGTTCGTAAACAAAGGCGTCTATCTCCGAAAACAAAACGATACGACTATATACATACTCCCCTCGCATTAGCAATTAAAACTATCATGTGATGATCAAAAATTCGAAAGGTATGCGAAATCAATCCCGTTAATTTGTTATTTGGGTCAATTTGACCAATCTCCAGGGTGACCTTAATGGAGAGGGACCGCTGTAGCTTTAAACAAAACACGCGGGGGCGTGCTCGAGGCCACACCCTGCGTGCCGGAGACGACTTGTCATGTCGTCGACAATCTACGGCGTTGTAACACGTGTATGTCCGCCTTGTTAGTCTCTGCGCTATCGACACAACTGTGTTCATACGAACCACGTATCGCTGGCCGCGCGAAGACAGATACGAGGGAACGAGGCCCGAAATAATCCGACAACCGCCCGCGGCGAAGATGGAAGAGTAAACTATTAGAACACAACGTTAACATGAGATACGATGTTCCGGTTTCGAATATCATAACAACTTGTGAAATAGCCGCGTTTTATTTGACCCCTGGGCGTGGTTGGGGGTGACTGGGTGGATGTGTGGAAGAAGGAAGACGCATATATCTTCCTCCGTCATCGCCGTCACGTGTCATGTTAAATTTCATATCCCGCGTGACCCCTGAAGGTCGATCGCGCAGCAGACATCTCTGGGGATCGCAGTGACTTCCGGAAGATGTCCGTCTGCTATATAGGTGGCTACGATACCTATAACTGTCATATCAGCTATTTGTACACGTCTTCTTACGTGGTGACGTCACCCTAATATTTATTCTCGGTTTGTTAGCTGTGTAGACACAACACCAGCCATACCGAGTTATATGTCAAGTTCTACAACATTTTAACAATATAAGCGATGCCTGCGTATCCTAGTCGTATGCGTGCGTGCGTGCGTGCGTGCGTGCGTGCGTGCGTGATTGATTGATTGATTGATTGATTGATAGATTGATTGATTGATTGAGTGAGTGAGTGAGTGAGTGAGTGAGTGAGTGAGTGAGTGAGTGAGTGAGTGGGTGGTGGTGGTGGTGGTGAGTGGTGAGTGAGTGAGTGAGTGAGTGAGTGAGTGAGTGAGTGAGTGAGTGAGCGAGTGCGTGCCTTCACAAACAGGAAATAAGGACTCTTTGCATTTGGACTATAAAAATGAAACTATGCTACAAAAACATCTTTAATTTCAAACGACAAGCGGACCGTTTCACTAACATTAAATGTTTTAAAGTAAAAGTCACCATTACACTATTCCTATGACACACCAGTGACAATATCACGCTGGCGCCTAATGGTGGTGACAGTTTCCCGGTATTTATGATCACTGTTAAGGATAACAATTGATCTTAAGATGCACAATCGAGTGTAAGAGCTCTTAATTAACAGCGCCAGTGAAATGGTCCCCTGTTCTCCATATAAAATGGTCCCCTGGTCTCGATATGAAATGGTTCCCTGGTGTCCATGCGTCCGTAACTCCGTACACAGTTTCACTGTGCGGGACTGTCTGTATTCGGCATACATCTGAAATGTATGTCAGGAACTATGGGTATAAATACCGCCGCGCGTGTATATTATTAATGGCTCCGAGATTCGTGAGATTCCTGTAATTGCGGAAGACGGACTCATCCGCGCAGTAAAAGACGTGAAAGCGGGGCGAACTGTGACGCACAGGCCATCGATTCACGAACGGTCCGTGTATCCGTCGTTCGCACGTGTCGGAAGCACAGTCTTCTTCTAGGAATGCCGAGATACCATCGCGATGTCTAAACGGCCTCGCGTGCAGCCGTTGCCAGTTTATATCCTTCCACTGCTACTATCCGGCCTTCGGTGAAGAGTCGATATCATGACCGTTTTGGATATCGTCGGGTAGATTCATATTTGCAATTTAATGTTGTTTATAGTTATTGAGCGAGATAACAGTTACGGAACCCGGAGAAACGCGGGTATATCTATCGGTGATCACTATGCGCGCGGGCATGGCTATGTTGTTGTTATCTTTGTACGTGCTGCGGAATGTTTTATCTAGTTTTCTCCTGCGTGTGGTCTGTATCATCCGTGTTCCGCCGCATAGCCGCGTGAGACGAATGTAGAGTAGCGAAGTAGTTCGTCTTATGATCATTCAAATAACGTAACTGCACGTTACGAATATTAATAGCTCACTGGACTTGTGAGTTGAGTTACGCCGTATATAGTCAAGTATATATGTATATATGTATATATGTATATTATATATATATATATATATATATATATATATATATATATATATATATATATATATATATATATATATATATATATATATATATATATATTATTATAGTGTGTGTGTGTGTGTGTGTGTGTGTGTGTGTGTGTGTGTGTGTGTGTGTGTGTGTGTGTGTGTGTGTGTGTGTGTGTGTGTGTGTGTGTGTGTGTGTGTGTGTCCGTAGATAAGTAGGAGAATTAATGGAATCAGTGATAACAGATTCGGGTCAAGTTTTGGGAAGTTGACCCTCCATACCCCCTCAGGTGGGCCCCTGAACCGATCATTATTAATCACAAAAGAAGGGCGTGTTACGTTCTTGTTTGACAAGTAAGGCATGCGTACAGTTACGTACCTTGTTTGTTATGTATGCAAATACACTAACCGCTGAATACGCACGATAGTTGACAAAGCTAATATGTATATATGGAACATTTGCGTAACGTAAACTTATTCGAAGTACATCCACATTGCGGTCGAGCTCATGCGCCATTCCTGGGTCCGCACTAAATCCGAAATACCGACTTCCTAATTGCGCCGATGTTTGAAGTAGATATAGCTTTTTTTACGCGTCTTCGTTATTCGCATTCTCCGTGTCGTTTGTTCGCATTACTGCAATAGCCGACTTGTCGGAGTTCGTCTTCGCCGCTGACTCACGGCCGAAAACGGAGAGTTGATGTTCGTTACAGATGTCCGTTGCATTCCCTCGTCTAGTTCGTTCTTGGTCGTGCTTGGGTGGGATGGCAGCTCTCAGCGTCGGGCCTGTCTCTGTAAGCGATCTGGCTGCGCGGGCCTCGGGAATAGTTTATAACTAAGCGACGTAATTTCGCAATCGCGGAAGGGCCATCTAACTCATCTTGCTGTCGATCACCGTTTGGGATTCGATGCGTATCGACGATGTCACGGTGTCTATGTTCGTGGTTCCAGAGCGGGGAATGCATATGTGGGGCTGTAGTGCATCAGTGTAATACTAGACACGATTGACCTAGACGCAATATGTGTTTGCACTGAACTGTTTGCACTTATATAACTTATCTAATCTTATATATATATATATATATATATATATATATATATATATATATATATATATATATATATATATATATATATTGTGTTTGCAGTGGTTTGCACTGTATAGTTTCTGTTTGTATTTATAAAAATGATGCTCCTTATCTTCCACTTATCTATTGTGTTGCCGTTTTTATACAAACGGTGAATGACACTTAGTGGTAGTTGAGAGAAAACAGAAATTCTGATTAACGAAAACACTCAATACGTTAACTTTGATTGTCGCCGTTGTAACACGTCATATGCTTTGCTTGCAGTGAAGACAGTCCGGGGCAAGGCCGACATCCTTGTGACGTTCCACCTCAACCCAGTACAGACGACCGGACATCGCATCGTCAGCACCGACCTCATGGTTCTCGTGCGCTGCGGTAGGCGGCGCTGTCGTCCGCGCAAGGTGCGTCGTGGCGGCCGCCGCTGGACGCCGGCGAGCATCACGCTGAAAATCTACAACATGCTGAACACAACCGGAAGCGACGACGGCGGGTTGTTGATTACGTCACTGAAGGTCGGCGTCCGTCGCACGAAGTGGATGAAATTGATCGTTCCCACGAGCGTCATACAGGAAGTCGTCGACTCGCCGACGCGCGTGCTGCCCATGCGCATCGCGTGCGAGAACTGCACGAAGAGCGTGCGTCCGGTCGCCGTGCGCAAGGCTCGCCGGAAGAAGAACCGGAAGTCGCGACGCGACGTCGACACCGTCGAAAAGACAATGCGTCAACGCCAGAAATCGGCAGCGCGACGCGAGCGGCGCATGCGCAAGCAGCGCGCAAAGGCCGGCGGGAAGGTGCGGAAGAAGAAGCAGCCGTACCTCGTGATATTCACGCGTCGTGTCGATACGTCGCCGACAGTCGTCGGCAGGACAATGCGCATGAGCGAACACATCCGGCGACGTCGCCACTTAGATCGTCGAAGCGATGTCGTGACGTCATCGTCGGTCAGGACGT